>JAYMFT010126113.1:0-13139 GCA_038088735.1 Panulirus argus | reverse complement strand
GTGGGTGTGGGGGGGTGCGGGGGGGGGGGGGTCCAGAACTGCTGGACCAAGGGGCATCCCAATTTTCTTTCACTTTTTCTCAACATGTTTTGCATCTATCTAATTTTTACATATGTCATCCAGAATGGTCAGTGCATTCCATAAAGAAAAAAAAAAGTTTCAGGAAATTGACGCACATTAATTAGCTATTCACCGTTGATTAATGAGGCCGCATTGTTCGCTTTGTATGTAAACTTAGTTGAAGATTTTGTGTGTAGGTGTCACTCTTTTCAGGATTTAGCCAATCATAGCGCAGGGTATTTCCATAGCAGTTTCCCTGAACTGTTGTATTCACGTTGTTTGTTATGAAAAACGCAAATCAACTTCGATTTTTGAAGCAAGGTCTATGAAACTGACTGATGTTGCCAAAGAGTGGAAATCATTAGATGGTGCTGCACAGATTGTTGCTACAGATTTGTTGAAAAACCTGCAGTATTTACAGGTAAACTGTAATCATAAAAATGCATGTGGAGAATGCACATGGCCCTGTATAAGGTGTGTGTCAAATAGGAACTATGGATATCACCGTAAATGCTACATGCGATTCGCGGACGTTAGCAGGATTAATGCCAGCGAAAACAGCATTGAAAAGCAGAAAGGCCGTTCAGAGAACGCAAGAGGGTGATCCCTGCTGTTCTAAGCCAGTAGGCACAGTAAACCTCAGAAACGTTTATGCACCGGTGTTACCAGTGCTGGACCGGGTTTCTTTCCCAATACATGTCTCATTTGTGAAAAGAACCGTTATTCCACGGAAGCTCACTCTAGGAAGAAAAAACAGAAAAAAATAATACGTCCAGTGCGAGACATTTAATGCAGCAGAAAGGCTTATATTGGCAGGCAGCTCATAGGAAAAATCATGACGACTTACCGATGAAAATCCTTGATGTTGATTTGATTGCCAAAGAGGCAAAATTACACAGGTCGTGTCATGGAGATTACACACGTTATCTAAGGGAAGATGTTGCTGCTGAGGCGTTTGACAATACTGAAGAACATAAACAACATAAAGATGAACTTCTGTGGTGTAGTGGTTAGCGATCCTGACCATGACGCATTCACGGGCCGCCCAGGGTCGAGCGCAAAGGTTCGAATCCTGGTTGCGGCAGTCGGTCCACAGTCAACCCACCTGTTCACCCACCCCTAAAGACTGGTCGAGAAAATGGATACCTGGTTCAGGGTAGGATATATATATATATATATATATATATCGTTAATGGGATGGCCTTGATTAGGGCCTCATCTGCCCGTGCCGTCTCAGCTAACAAAAAGAAAAAAAGGAAATCTTCCTCGATCTTTTTAAAACAGTTCTTGAACCCAGCATCACTGAAGGTCAGGAGGTATTACTCATGGATACTTTCACAAGACATTTCGTAGAAAATACTAAGAAAGAGGAAACACATCGAACTTCATCTGCTCTAACTTTCAACGCAAAAGGAGGCTTAAAAGAAGGTATCCTCAACTACTTTTTGTTAGACCTCGAATGCGAGGTTGTGAATTGGCGTTGGCAGAATTTGAAAATGCTCCCAGGAGTTTTCTGGCACCTTCTAGTTCTAATACTGACACAAGCTCAACAGATACAGAAACAGGAAGTGACACTGGTGTTCCTGCTGTAGAAAATAATGCAACATGTAGCAGACCCTCGATTCCTCGGGAAAATACCAGATATTTGTACGCAGCATCTCAGATTCTCAAATGCGTGCTTCAAGAGACCAAATCAGTGCGGGTGAACTGGCCACCTTCTGCTACAGACAGTGCCATTTCAGAAGCTATTTCATGCTGTCTCTTTAACTTTCTAGCGTGGTGTACAGGTGAAAGTGATGAAATTGCTTCGGACTCAATTGTCAAAACATCAGAAAAATCCAAAAGGAAACTGCAGTCTTTGGCCCAAGCCTTGTGTGCTTTGCTTCGAAGGGTAAAAAGCAGATACCAAAGCACCTGGCATTAGGAATGATAGTGAGACACTGGGCTAGTTCATCAGAACGACTGGACTGTTAAATCTATTTGGCCTTTCAGTGTCACACACCACCATCTTGGAATATGATACAGCCCTAGCAGAAAAGCAGTCTCATAGAAGGGGGCATTCCTGAAGGTATTCAGAAAAAGGTCTTTACAATCTCTGTTTTTGACAATAACGATTTTGGTGAAAAGACTTTGTTAATACAAGGAACAACACACAACACCAATGATATAATTAATTGTACAGAAGACTGCAGGATGACAGCAGACGACAGAGAAAGAAACTCAGAAATGAGTATATATAGATCTATATAGATCGAGGAAAAGAACAATTGAGCCTCCTGAGAAAGATATTCAGGTGTATCTGGACGGGAAAAAAGTTGGTCCTCAGAGGATGTTTAACACTCTGGACTATCATGAAGCAGAAAACATTATAGTTGGACGCTCAAGGACATGGCGTATGTACTGGGAAAGCTGGAGGATCGAGAGAGGACGCTGCGCGGGTGGACTGGATTTAACACACTTCTGAGTGATGTTAAGGCTCGCTCTGCCATTAGGTATCTCCCAGTAATTGACGCCAGTCCCACAGAAATGGCCACTCTCTTTACGATACTCAAGCGGAGTATTGCTATCGCAGATTTGCTTCAGCTACCATCCATAGTTGTAGTCTTTGACCAAGCTATTTATTCCAATGCCCAGCAGATCCTGTGGAAAGATCCAGAGGTGCAGCAGCGACTTGTTCTTCGTATGGGGGAGTTCCACACAACTGTGTCATTCATGGCTGTTTTAGGAAAACGTTTTCAGGATGGAGGGCTTCGGGACATTCTCACTGAGGCGGGAGCAGTTGCTGAAGGATTACTTTCTCGAGTGATGAGTGGTCATCGTTATAACTGTAGCATTAGAGTCCACAAAGTACTCTTTGAAGCTCTTCAGAGGTTAGGTTGAAGAACATTTCTCGAAAGTCTGCCAACTGTGGATTCACAGTTTATCCTCAATGCTGTCACCAAATTGCAAGCTGTGTACCCCCAGAGATGGATTTGTTGAGTCAGTGCAAACAGAAGAGTTTCGCAATATTGTTCGACAATTAGATACTTTCGTTAGCGCTAGCTGTCAGATCAGTCCAACATTTGCTTATTGGTACTCCTACCTGGAGATGGTTCACTCTCTACTCTTCATCCGAGTCACAAGAGAGGGTGATTGGTCGCTTCATCTATCTTCGCTAAAGTCCATCATGCCTTGGTTTTTGCATATGACAAAATTAATAATGCGCGGTACTGTTCAGTTTACTGGATTGAAATGTTCAACCTGGAGACCACACATCCATACGTATATGAACACGTCTCTGAAGAAGACTTCGTGGTCCAACGGCAGACGAACTATGGATTCTCACAGATTCCATGCGATCAGACCATAGAACAGACTGCAAACAGGGACTCGAAAACTACAGCGGTCCTCACACGAATAGCGACCAAGAAGGGAACAGTCCACAGTTGGATTTTGTCGCAACCAGCCCGGGCTGAAATAAGTCACAGATGTGAGGAAATGGTAGGGAGAGGGAGATCAGATACTGCTAGAACCAGGAAAGACCTAGACAAGACAAGAATCGAGAGTGATGAGTCTGCCATTCAGAGCCTGCTGACTGCTATCCACACCATGACGAATCCTTTTGCTTTCCAAGGAGATGGCCTGATCAGTATTTATAGTGGCATCATTGCGTCAGAAGACATCCAAAAAGATATCTTAAATGCCCAAGAATATTTTCATATGGCCCTCATGAACTTCATCAGATCAAGAATCGGACCAAGTGCCAATGAGACTAAGAAGGATGTCTGCTCCTATCCCTCAACAAAAACTGAAGACATTTCCCAATTCCTTCAAAAAGGGGTAAATCTAAGGACAATGTCGAGTACATGTCTCTAAAGGCTAGTTCAGATCTACTTGGGAGGATCCTGATGATCAGCAGAGTCAAAGATTTTGACCTGAAAGAAATCTTGACGTACGTACAATCTGAATCACTTTCCCCCGGCTATCTCATACTATGGCGATTGGCCAGTGAAAACATCACTACTGCTACCAATGTAGCTCCAAAAGCAGATGGCACATGCATGTGGATTTTCGATGGAATGGCTGTCTTGCAGCAGTTGATGGAAATCCCTTCCACCTTTGAGAAACTTGCCCAGAAGATTCTTAGCAACATTCTATCAGTTGCTTGACAGCATGGTGCTAAACGTGTTGACTTTGTAACACTGCTATCCAGCCCTCAGTATCAAAAGCATGAAAGAGATCGCAGGTTTACCAACGGAGTGCAGGTGGTTAAAATCTTGAGAGGTGATCAGAAAGCTCCACGTCAATTCCAATTCTTTTCATCAGACCTGAACAGAATCTCCACTTCAATTTCTCTTCAATGAATGGAGCATGTCCTCACCCATGAATTTTGGAAATACAGCTATCTTCATAACCCATGTAGATGTCATTCACTTGAGGGCATAAATGGGTGCTTAGCTATCACTGAGGTTCCCGAACTCCGTGCTGATCACGAGGAAGCGGACACCCGCATGCTGCTGCATACTAAACATGCATCTGGGGATTTCAGTGACATAGTAATTCGAAATGCGGACACATGTTTTCGTGTTCTCCCTTGCTTCTTCTGTTCAGCAAATCAGTGCCCACTTATTTATGCATATGGGTCCTTGGTCAGACTGCAGGACAATTGACTTAGCATCTAAGGCCAAGGAGCTGGGAGAAAATGTCTGTGAAGCATCAGCTGGTCCTACTGTTTCACAGGATGTGATTCGGTCAGTGCTTTTAAGGGTAAAGGAAAATCAAGGCATGTAAGTTAATGATGGGAAGTACAGAGTACATTGAGCTGTTTCGGGGCATCGGGAAAAATTGGAACGTTGGAGAGGTCTTCATGGCAATGTGTGAAGAATTTGTCTGTGAACTTTATGGTAAACCATCTCTCTCTTCTGTGAATGATGCAAGGCAAGACATATTTCGAAATGTTACAAAACAGACAGACACAACAACATAGCCACCAAACAAGGACTCCCTAATGCAAAGTTTCAGTGTGCAGATCATAGACGTTGTCTCCAGAAACAAAGTGAAAACCCCAGCCCAATAGGAAATGACTGCACTCCATTTGCCCTCTTTTTCAACCTTTGCACCTTCCTTTTGACCTCCTGCCGCTTTCTCTTATACATCTCCCCGTCATTTGCACTCCTTCCTTGTAAGTATCGTCCAAACGCATCTCTTTTCTCTTTCACTAACAACTTTACTTCTTCATCCCACCACTCACTGGAGACCTTCTGACTGTTGTATGGAATACTTCATCGATAGCACCAGAAAACATTGTAAGACATATTTCATGCTCCTGCAAGAAAACGGTATGCATTCATAGGAAGTACTCTTGTTTCATGAATGGACTGAAATGTTCTGAAATTTGTCACTGTACTGACAGTGGCAATGTTGAATACAAACAAGAGGAGGACAGGCAATCTTCAGTGACTCTACAAGATTCGGAAAGCAGTGATAAGGACTTCGAGGAACGCTTCCGGCTTCAAACCTGGCACAAGGTATATTATGACGTAATTCATTGCATTTTGCTCATACAAGTGCAACCTATCATGACTGCATCCTTATTTCCTTTCTTTTCCCCACATTTTCAGTCCTTGTACTTTTCTGACCTACAGGAGTCAAATTTGGCAAATGTACTTAGCAACTTACAGAGATTGGTCAAAGGTCAAAAAGTATATCAGCTCATTTGCCTGCCCGTTTGGCAGTTTTTCTTCTGATGGCTCTCGGCACAAAACTGCCGGATGGATTTCAGTGAAACATGCAACAAAGTATACATGGGTCCTCCATTACGTGATACGTGGGTCGAAAGGTCATCCAGAGGTCAAATAACGCTAAATTTCTCCCAAAGTTCTCAGAGCTTTACTATCAAGTAGATTTTAACCACAAACTTGAAGCATAACATACATAGGTCATATACTACATGGCCCTGGTGTCATAGGTCAAAAATTGGTTAAATGGTCAAAACTTTTTTGCTCCAAACAGCCTAAAATAAATGTTTCTTAAAATATTTTGAAGTTTCAAGCATGTTGACAACATTTCTGTAAGCTTCACTGACGTTCAGTTCTGCAGTGTAACTTGGCCTTTGTAACGGTAATTTTAGTTTATGATTTGGCCTGTAGATGGTTAATGTGCAAGCCATTCATCTGAAACATTGCATTTTTCGAGAGAACACCCCTAATCTACCCTTGAAACACCACTTTTTTGTAGTTGCGGAGGATGCTGAATAGGTTGCTTTTCTTGGTATGCTCCATGGCCTACGCACTGCATATTCGAGGTGTGGTCTAACTAGACATAGGTATAGTGGCAATATGACATCCTTGCTTTTGTGCATAACGTTTCTGTTTATAAATCCTAACATCCTATTTGCTTTCTTGGCAACTTCATTGTAATGCTGGGAGAATTTGAAGTTACTGGAGACCGTACGCTTTACAGTATGGGTGTCCTTTATCTTGTGGCCCACCAGTTCATAATCAAATTTTTCGTTTAGGTTTCCTTCTTGTAACGGTTGACATTTATTGACGTTAAATGGCATTTGCCATTTACTAGACCAGTCAGCCTATCTTCTTCATTTGATATGGAACTGCCGATCTTTGTGTCATCTTCAAATTTGGAGACAAGATTATCTAACCCGACATCAATATCGTTAATATAAATGATGAGAAGTATAGGACCAAGTACGGATCCCTGGGGGACTCCACTAGTAACCAGTGACTACGGTGATGATTACCCATTCATAACGACTCTCTACTTCCTATATATGTTTTACTTTTGTCATGTCGTGGGCAATGAATAATGTATGATAAAATCAAGGAGGTTTGTAGGGCATGATCTGCGTCTTCTAAAACCATGCCGTCTACTATTGATCAGGCTGTGTTGTTCCAGATAGGCTACGATTTTATCTCTGATAATCGACTCCAAAAGTTTACATATAATTGATGTGAGGCTAATAGGACGGTGATTTCCAGGCAATTCGCGACTTCCCTTTTTGTTTATAGGAGTGACATCTGCCAGTCTCCAGCCCTGTGTGACTATTTCATCCTGGAGAGATTTACTGAAAATCAGGGTTAACGGTCCGTGAATTCCGTGTTTGACGTTATGAATCACCCATGGACAGAAACGATCAGGACCTGGACTTTTAAGTCTTCGACTTATCTATTTGCGTTAGTATTTTTCTAACTGGGACGGTGAATTCTTGTATCGTGTGAGTGCTATTTATCGGTCTCTCCAAATTCGTGTCGTTGCTTTCTAGCGTAAAAACAGAACTGAAAAACTTGTTCATGGTTATTGCTATGCTATTATCGTCCACAATTGGTTCCCAGTTCTCGTTTATTAAGGGTCCTATTTCACTCATATGTTCCTTATTATTAATATATCTATGAAATCTTACAGGATAACTGCAATACTCTCTTTCGTATTCTCTCTTGGCATTTTTGATAAGATACTTCACTTGTTTGCTTGCGTTATACTGCGTTGCAGTATCTGTGCCACTGTCCTATTTCTTGAGCTTATAGGGTTTATTTCTGCTCTTTAAAGCTCTTGCAATATCTTGTAAGTACCATTCAGGCTTGCTGTTGGTATCATTGTTTCTGTCTTGCATGGGAATGAATGTAAGTCGATGGTGTATAAACTGACGCTTAGAACTGGCCCATAATTCCTCTGGATATGAACCAACAAGGTTGAGACTTTCTAATGCATCCCGCAGCCCATTGAAATCCGCCTTTTTAAAGTTAGGATTAATAGTACTGGATTTAGGGGAATCGGTTTGATATTTCCAACACGGGCATTAGTTACTAAGAACTCCTGGGATGCGAAAACTAAATCAAGTAAGTTAGCTTCCCTCGTCGGCTCGGTTACGTTTTGGTAGAGAAAATTGTCTTCGAAGAAGTTGATAAGTCTAGCAAATTCACTCTCTACACCTGAGATAGTCTGCCAGTTGATTTCTGGAAGATTAAAATCCCCAAGAATGATCAAGTCTTTATCCTGTATTGCTCGTTGCAAACTCTTGTACATGACGATGTCAGTATCTGTTAGACGTCTATAAACGACGTTTAAATAAAGTTTAGTAGATTCTGTGCTAATCTGAACGCACAAGTGTTCAACAGCAGCAGATGTTGTAGTCTGAATTTCGATGGGGTTTAGGTAAGATTTTAGATACAGTGCAGTTTCACCTCAACCGTCTACATCCCTTACAAATGATTTGTAGTCTGGTAGATTGTGCTTACTAATCAGATCGTTGTTTTCGTGTTCAGAAACGTTTCTGTTAGACTAATGATATCAACGCATTCACGGTTTACCAAACAATGCAATTCAATTATTTTTTTTTTCGGATGGATCTTATATTCAAGAAAAGTCCATTCAATTTCTTCGAGTGATTTCTGTAAGAGCATGGGGTATGATTTGGTAACCTGCATTTTTAGACCAAGGTGTGAAGAGCCCCCATGACCCACTTCCCTGACGTCCCTCTCTGGTGGGGTGGGGAGGGGATTCTATCTGATATCCCTTGTGTGACATGAAATGTGACCCGATCTGACCTCAGCCGCCAGTTTGGTGTGGTTAACAAGCGAGGACCAACTCTGTAACTCTGATGGCCAGGACCCACTGTTTCTGTAACTTTATTACTGAGGACCCACTCTCCCTGTAACTCTACCGGTGAGGACCCACTCTCTCTGTAACTCTACTCTCTCTGTAACTCTACTAGTGAAGTCCCACTCTCTCTCAGTACCTCTACTGGAGAGGACCTACTCTCTCTGTAACTCCACAGTTGACAACCTAATCTCTCTGTAGATTTACTGGTGAAGACCCACACTCTCTGTAACTTTACTAGTGAGGACCCATTCTCTCTGTAACTCTACTGGTCATGACCCACTCTCTGTTAATTTTCCTGATGAGGACCCACTCTCTCTCTCTAACTCTACTAGTGACGACCTACTCCCTCTGCAACTCTAATGGTGAGGACCCACTCTCTCTATAACTCTGTTGGTGATGACCCATTCTCTCGGCAGCTCTACTGGTGAGGACCTAATCTCTTTGTAACTCTACTGTTGAGGAACCACTCTCACTCTGTAACTATACTGGTGAGGATCCACTTTCACTGTAATTTTACAGGTGAGGATCCACTCTGCCTGTAACTGTGCTAGTGAGGACCTACTCACCTTGTAACTCTACAGGTGACAACCTAATCTCTCTTTAACTCCACTAGTGAGGATCCACTCACTCTTTAACCCTACTAGTGGAGACCTACTCTCTCTTTAACCCTGCTAATGAGGACTCAATCTCTCTGTACCTCTACTGGTGAGGACCCGCTCTCTCCCTAATTCTACTGTTGAGGACCTAATTTCTCTTTAACTCTGCTGTTGAGGACCTACTCTTTCTGTAACTCTGCTGGAGAGGACCCTCTCTCTCTGTAACTCTTTTAGTGAGGACCCATTTTCTCTGTAACTCTACTGGTGAGGACCTACTCTCTCTGTAACTTTACTAGTGAGGACCCATTCTCTCTCTCTCTCTCTCTCTCTCTCTCTCTCTCTCTCTGTCTCTGTCTCTCTGTCTCTTTAACTCTACTAGTGAGGACACACTCTCTCTGTAACTTTACTAGTGAGGACCCATTCTCTCTCTCTCTCTCTCTCTCTCTCTCTCTCTCTCTCCCTCTCTCTCTCTCTCTCTCTCTCTCTCTCTCTCTCTCTCTCTCTTTAACTCTACTAGTGAGGACACACTCTCTCTGTAAATTTTCCTAGTGAGGAGCAACTCTCTCTGTAACTACTGGTGAGGACCCAATTTTTCTGTAACTCTTTTGTTGAGGACCCACTCTCTCTTTGTAGCTCTACTGTTGAGGACCTTCTCTCTCTGACGAGTGAAATCTCTTATCAAAAAGAGAATACGGAGTGAGTGTGGCAAGAGATAGTAACAGAGATCCCAAAAGATTTTATAGACATATCAACGATAAGAAACATATACGGAGTGGAGTAGGACACTTTGTAAACGAGAATGGGGAAAAAAATTGTAAATGATAAATGCATAGCAACAACCCTGAACAAGTTTTTTAGTTCTATTTCTACGCTTGAAAGAAAAGACAAGAATTTTGAAACAGTGATAAATGGCACTCACACGATACAAGAATTCACCGTCACAGTTAAAAAAAGTACTAACACAGGTAAGTTGAAGCATAATAAAAGCCCAGGTCCCGATCGTTTCTATCCATGAGTGACTAAAAACAAAAAACACGAAAATGAGTGACTGTTAATTAACCCAGATTTTCAATAAATCTCTCCAGGATGAAATAGTCTCACAGGGCTGGAGACTGCCAGATGTCACTTCTACATACAATGATGGAAGCCGCAAATTGCCTGGTAATTACTGTCCTATTAGGCTCAAATCAATTATATGTAAACTTCTGGAGTCGATTATTAGAAATAAAATCGTAACCTATCTGGAACAACACAGCCTTATCAATAGTAGACAGCGTGGTTTTAGAAGACGCAGATCATGCCTTACAAACCCCCTTGAATTTTATCGTACATTATTCAACACGCACGACAAGACAAAAGTAATACATATAATATTTCTGGACTTCTAAAAAACATTCGACAGTCTTCCACGTTAAATTGGTACACAAGGTCCGGGCCTCGGTGATTACTGGTTGCATAGGAAATTGGATGGAAGCCTAGTCCGTGATACTTAGCGTAGAGTGGTAACGAATAAGGAATCATCACCGTGGTCACCTGTTTCAGGTGGAGTCCCCCAGGAATCCGTACTTGGTCCTATACTTTTCATCATTGATATTAACGATATTGACATTGGGTTAAATGACATTGTCTCTAAATTTGTGGATAACACAAAGATCGGCAGTGCTATATCAAATGAAGAAGATAAGCTAAGATTACATGAGGATCTTGATAAAATCGCTGATTGGTTTAGTAAATGGCAAATGCCATTTAACGTCAATAAATGTCAGCTGTTACAAGAAGGAACACTAAACAAAAAATTTGGTTATGAACTGATGGGCCACAAGATAAAGGACACCCATACTGTAAAGCGTACGGTCTCCAGTAACTTCAAATTCTCCCAGCATTACAATGAAGTTGCCAAGAAAGCAAATAGGATGTTAGGATTTATAAACAGAAACCTTACGTAGAAAAACAAGGATGTGAAATTGTCACTTTCCTTAAGTCTAGTTAGACCACACCTCGAATATGCGAAGAGCAAATGAATTGATATCCTCCCTCCGTAACAAACCATAAGAGAAGAAACTACGAAAATCAGACTTTGTCTCCCTAACCGAGAGGCGCCTTTGGGGCAAAGTAATAGAATGTTCCAGAATACTTAAAGGATTCAACAACGTTGATATTGAACATTTCTTTACAGTAGCGCCAGCGTTACCGCAACCGAATAAGGATTATAACCCAGAGGTCACCGAGTTTATCTGGACTGTATGATATATTTCTCTTTACCAACGACATTATTGATGCATGGAATAAGCTTCCAGAAGTTCAGAGCAACACCCTAAATATTTTCAAAATTCTGCTTGATCATCATTCGTCACTTTCCGGTTTTGAATAATTCATTCAATCATGCATCATAACGCAGTGGTGTATCATGCTACCTTCTCAACCACTGATCTCTCTCTGGCCTTGTTGCGGTATCACACTAACATCGATTAACCCATATCACCGTGTCATTTTGAGAAAGCAATTGAAAATTAGTCTCGTTCCTCAACATCATGAATAGTATAGGCATAGTAAGTCGAGAGACTGGAGCTCAAGTTTATCCTTGGTATTGCCTTTATAAGAAAAAGTGAAGGGATGCATGTCGTTGGTGAAGGGACGCATGGCAAATTTACGTTCATTCTACCTTATGATTTTCCAGTAAAGATTTCCTTCAGGTTTATCTATCCTACAGGGTATATCTTCTACCTGTTTTCCAGCTGCGCGTGTACCGGAGGGAGTGGAGGGTGGGGAGAGAGTCTTTGCCTTGCTATCCTTTTGTTCTACCGCTTACAAGTCTTTTTAGAATTAAGGCCAGACAACCTTGGGACTGTGTGATCTGAGTATCTGTGAGCCTCTGCGTAACTAACCGGTAGAGTTGACAGCAGCCGTCATTACTGTGGAGCGTTAAAGTGGTGCCCGGAACCATCCTACACTCTCCATGTCAGGATTGCTGGTCTTACTTCCTGCCTCATCAAAACGGGACTACCGGGCTAGTCCTACCATCTTCTTCTTACAAGCACCACACACCTAATCATACCTTTCTTATTACTATTTCTTTTTCACATAAGTACCCTTGCCAATTCCTATCCGCTCTAACATTTACAAGCTTCATGATGACAGTGTCCGTCCAATCTGTTGCCCCTAGTCCCGGGCATCATAGGGTGCTAAGAATCTCCGGGTTTCAGCTTGACTCTACTGTCAGTGAGAGGGAAGGCTCTAGCAGTAGTAGTACCGGCCCCTCCCATGACTTTCCCCTCTCTGTGAAATCTTCCTCTTTTCCTATTCACACACCAATATTCGTGGTCTCTCTAGTAACCTCTCCTCGGTTGAACACCATCTGTCTAGTACCTCTCCAATTATCTTCCTATTATCACTTTTCCGATTCAAACGTGGTGTCTGTGCTTACTCCAACATAAACACACCTGTTGCACGCCTGAAGGACCTTGAGTCTCCAAACTTTAATGTTATGTTGCTCAAAGTCCGTCTCCCTACTACCACACTTGTCCTCTCTTTCGTCTATTGCTCTCCTAATTGTACAAATTTTATATCCTTCTTCGACTATCTAAACCCCTGCCATGAGACTGCCACATCCTCTACTTTGGGGATTTCAACGTTCACCATAGGGAATGGTTGAATTCCTCCCATACGGATGGTGGAGGGGTCGAAGCCCTTACGTTCTCCATTCTCAATGATTCAGAGCAAATTATCTCCTACCCTACCCATATACCTAACCGCTATGACCAGTCTCCCAATATTCAGGATTTGTTTTTCACTTCTAGTCCATCTCGCTGTAAATACACAATCTCGCCTCCAATTGGTTCATCTGATCATACTCTCATAAATGTATCTATTCTAACGGCACCTCCCCCT
>JAYMFT010126102.1:0-13139 GCA_038088735.1 Panulirus argus | reverse complement strand
TAAATGAATTTTAGTGTATATATTTACGTACGTATATGGACTAAAGAGTAATTTGGCTCTGTATTATATTTACCCTGTTTTGCTTTCTTAGTTATTTGCCTATTGACCAACTATCAGTAATTTTCCTGTCTTTTCCTTGTATACACTTCTCATGTGTTCACATGTAGAGAAGTAATGGTAATGGTACAGCAAACTCGAGGCTCATGGTTTTGTTGGATCTAAAGGATAACGTCAATTATAAGTGATTCAGCCAGAATCCGTAACATGCCTCTAACAGAAAATACATTTTTCCGTTTTCTTTTATGTACTGATTGGTTCCATTTTAATCTTAGCATGAAGAATATCATAAACTTATGGTACATGGTCATAAATATGACACCAAATAAACCTAGCATGAAAAAAAGCCTTCTTCTCTCTTTTCAAGGCTTTGATAGAGCGTTAATAATGATTTTGTTACAACTAGAATGAATGAAGTGTGGAGGGATGTTAGTAAGCTGTGTAGCGTAGGGGATGGTGTGTGTGTGTGTGTACGTGTGTGTGTGTGGAGGCGGCGTGGGAGGGGAGGATGACACGGCTGTGAGAGCGAGGATGCCTGGAAGTGAGAGAGAGACAGAGAGAGTGGCAGAGGGGCACTGAACGAGAGGAGAGTCAGGGAGGAACTCTGCTGCAAATTAGTGCTGGAAATACAGTTATTTCCGTATTCCTTTATATTAGAGTTCAGTTGTCCATGTAAGGAGTAGTAATTGTAATTGTTTTTGTAATAAGAATGGTAACGAAAGACCGTGTGTAGAGCGCGCGGTGTGTCAAGTCTGGCAGGTTGCCGTGAGCCACTGAGGGAAGCGTAATGAGGCAGGAAAGGTAGTGAGGAGGCGTCTGAGCGTGTGTCAAGCTGATGGCGGAGTTTGTTGAGGTGGTCAGGGGACACTTAGTGAACCACAGGCTTGGTCAGCCACTGGCCGGTGTGTGAGTGAGGGGGACAAGTGATGACTCACTGGCAACATGATGATTGGTTGCAGGGGACTTCGTGGGGCGAGGGGCGTGCTGTGCATGTGGGTAGCGTGTGTTTAGCCAAGGGGAATGGTGAGACTAAGGTTGTGGTGAGGCAGTGGGCACATGTGCTTGGACAGGGCGTGTGGTGTGGTGAGTGACATGGTCTGTGGCCTTGTTGTAGGTACTTACTCAGCAAGGGGGTCCCGGCTTGGGATGGTGGGGACCAAGGTGTCGTATAGTCGTCGGCGGAAGTCCTGCTCCTCTTCGTCGTTCTCCGTCATGTACTCGGAGAGGTAGTCTTCGTGAACGGGC
Organism: Panulirus argus; assembly: GCA_038088735.1. NCBI lineage: Eukaryota > Metazoa > Arthropoda > Malacostraca > Decapoda > Palinuridae > Panulirus > Panulirus argus. The sequence goes on along the minus strand of JAYMFT010126102.1, from coordinate 11,837 downwards.
GTAGGGGTCTCTTGACTAAGGTCTATGTTGTACTCTTGTGGGATGCGGTGGTCTTCCGTGGGGAAGGTGAGGACGTGGGTGGTTGTGGTGGTCAGAGCCACCATGGCTAGCAGTGCGTGGGAGTACATGCTCACTGTCTCTAAGGTGCTCTCACCGCTCCTATGCGGAGTCTGTCTACACTGCTTCTTTCACTGCGAGTTCTGCACAAGTCTACTTCCTACAGCTGCCCCACCGCCTTACATACCCTGGCCAAGCGCAGGGGGCGGGGCTAACGTTCCCCTCTGGCCAGTCGGCGTCCGCCCTTCAGACAGCGCCCACACACCTCATTATACATTGAGGCGTCACTGCTTAGCTTCACGCCCATTGGCTACCTCAGCAGATAGGCGGGTTTTCCCTCCAGCCCCGCCCCGACCCTGCTGACCCTTGGTGCCGGCTGCAGGTGACACTACACCTGTACACACGCAGACACACACACATAAACATGACAGAATATACACACGTGTCTCGACACTATTACTACGGCTGGTCCTGCGTCTACGTCTACTGCTGTAAACATTCTTACTTGTCGGCGTGGCTGCTGCTGCTGATATATCTTGCTGCAGCTGCTTGTCAGTCTGCTGATGCTGCTGTATGTATTTACGCTTCTCTACTGCTGGTACACAAATCCTGCTGCTTCAGTCTTCTCACTTCCTCCTCACCCATCGCCATCCCACCAGATTCTTCCTCATCTCTCAGTTTCCAACATTATTTTCCCCTTCTCCCTTCGTCTGCTTATCTCCCCATCTCCCGTTCTTGCTGCTCCTCATAAGACTAACCGTTTAACCATCCATTTCCAGTTCTACTAATGTCGCCATCATCAGTGGTAGTACGGGCAGTACCTTCGCTACCACCACAAATCTCCACCACCACTGCTGTAAGACAACCATTACCACCGCCACCAACTGCTGTTAGAAGACCACTATCAGATCCTCCACCACTGATGTAAGAGAACCACCACTATCACCATCACCACTCCTGTGAGAGAACCACCATCACCACCACCTCTGCTGTAAGAGAACCACCATCACCACCACCTCTGCAGTAAGAGAACCACTATCACCACCACCTCTGCTGTAAGAGAACCACCATCATCTCCCACCACTGCTGTAAGAGAATCACTATCACCCCCACCACTGCTGTAAGAGAACTACCATTGCAACCACCACTGTTGAAAGAGAACCATCATCACCACCACCGCTGTTGTAAGAGAACCATTATCACCTTCACCACTGCTTAAAGAGGACCACCATCACCTCCACCACTGCTGAAAGAGAACCACCATCATCACCACCACTGTCGTAAGAGAACTACCATCACCTCCAAAACCGCTGAAAGAGAACCACCATCACCAGTACCACTGCTGTAAGAGAACCACCATCACCCCCACCACTGTTTGAAGAGAACCACCATCACTTCCACCACTGTTGTAAGAGAACCATTATCACCCCACTACCGCTGTAAGAGAACCGCCATCACCTGCACCACTGTGTAAGAGAACCATTACCACCCCACCACTGCTGTAAGAGAACACCATCACCTCCACCACTATTGTAAGAGAACCATCACTACCTTCAGCACTGTTGTAAGAGAACCATTATCACCCTACCACTGCTGTAAGAGAGCCACCACCACCTCCACCACTGCTGTGAAAGAACCACCATCACCTCCACCACTGCTGTAAGAGAACCACCATCACCTCCACAACTGCTGTAAGAGAACCACCATCACCTCCACCACTGTTGTAAGAGAACTATTATCACCCCACCACTGCTGTAAAAGAACCACCATCACCTCCGCCACTGCTGTAAGAGAACCACCATCACCTCCACCACTGCTGTAAGAGAACCACCATCACCACTACTGCTGTAAGAGAACCAACGTCACCACCACTGCTGAAAGAGAACCACCATCACCTCCACCACTGCTGTAAGAGAACCACCATCACCTCCATCACTGCAGAAAGAGAACCACCATCTCTTCCACCACTGCTGTAAGAGCCACCATCACCTCCACCACTGCTGTAAGAGAACCACCATCACCTCCACCACTGCTGTAAAAGAACCACCATCACCTCCACCACTACTGTATGAAAACCACCATCACCTCCACCACTGCTGTAAGAGAACCACCATCACCTCCACCACTGCTGTAAGAGAACCACCATCACCTCCACCACTGCTGAAAGAGAACCACCATCCCCTCCACCACTGCTGTAAGAGAACCACCATCACCTCCACCACTGCTGAAAGAACCACCATCACCTCCACCACTGCTGTAAGAGAACCACCATCACCTTCACCGCTGCTGTAAGAGAACCACCATCACCTCCACCACTGCTGTAAGAGAACCGCCATCACCATTACTACTGAAAGAGAACCACTATCACCATCACTGCTGTAAGAGAACCACCGTCACCTCCACCACTGCTGTAAGAGAACCACCATCACCTCCACCACTGCTGTAAGAGAACCCCCATCACCTCCACCACTAATATAAGAGAACCACCATCACCTCCACCACTGCTGTAAGAGAACCACCTTCACCTTCACCACTCCTTAAAGAGAACCACCATCACCACCACTGCTGTAAGAGAACCACCATCACCTCCACCACTGCTGTAAGAGAACCACCATCACCACTACTGCTGAAAGAGAACCACCATCGCCTCCACCACTGCTGAAAGAGAACCTTCACCACCACCACCACCACCCCATCCATCATCATCATCATCATCATCATTGTCACCACACAAACACCCTAACCGTCACATCCATTAGCGTCATCACTGTCACCACCACCATCATCCCAACTATCACTATAACGATAGTCATCATTACTATACACACAAACATCAACATCACCACAGTCACCACCATAACCACTCCATCCATTACCATCGCCATAGTCACCACCACCATAACCCGAACTATCACTATCACCACAGTCATCACCATCATAACTTCAATAAACACCATCACCACAATCACCATCACCATATCCCGAACCATAACTATCACCACAGTCATCACCATCATAACTTCAACAATCACTATCACCCCGGTCATCACCACCATAACTTCAGCAATCACCATCACCCCGGTCATCACCACCATAACTTCAACAATCACCATCACCACAATCACCACCACCATAACCCCAACCAATACCATCACCACTATCATCAGCACCATAACTACAATGATCATCCTCACCACAGTCATCACCACAATAATTGCCACCGTCAGGATCACCTCATTCTTCACCACCATAATCCCAACCATCATCATCAGAATTACAACTATCCCAGCATCCCCCCGACAATCACCATCGCCACAGCCACCACCGCCATAACCCCAGCCATCATTATCACTACAGTCAAATACCACCGTAACTATAACCATCAACATCACCACAGTCATCTCCACTATAACTACAACCATCAACATCCCACCACCACTACAGTCTCTACTATAACTACAACCATCAGCAATACCTCATTTACTATGACCATCACCACAACCAATACCAGCACCATAGTCATCACCACTATAACACTATCACCACAGTCATCTCCACCATAATATAACCATCACCATCACCGCCACGATAACTACAGTCATGATCATTACCACAGTTACTACAGCCATCACCCCATACATCACCAATACCACAGTCATCACCACCATAACTACAACCATCACAGTTGACCATTACCCCTTCCATAGCCATCACCGCAGTCATCGTTATAACCCTAACCTTAACCATCACCAACTCCATTCAATACCACCACAACCCAAATAACCATCACAGTCATCACCACCATAACTACAACCATCATTACCACAGTCACAACCAACATATCCCCAATCATTACCATTACCACTGTCATCAGCACACCACCCAACATTCACCATCACCACAGTCATCACAACCATAACCCCAACCATCACCATCACCACAGTCACCACCACCATAACCCAACCATCACCATTACCACAGTCATCACCACCATAACCCCAACCATCATCACACCACAGTCACCACCATCACCACTGTTACCACCACTACCTCAGCCAACCCAACTCTCACACTGTCATCACCACTACACTCCACTTTTCGTCCAATCACCACACCCACTAAAGTTGTCTGTCAGACTCACCACCGCTTCCAGCACTACAGTCACCATCACCACCACTGCCAGCATTACAGTCACCATCACCACCACTGCCAGCACCACAGTCAACATTCCTACCACTCCTCCCAGCACCAGTCACCATCACCACCGCTGCCATCAACACCATAACCTGCACCACAGTCATCATCATCACTAGTGCCATCACCACCACAGCCACCAGTGATAAGCTTCCGCCTGCATCCACCACTACCTCGCCCACCACTGCTTCCTAAACTCTTTTGAACCACACCACTGCCATCCTCATCACCACTACCGTAACAGCCATCATCGGTGGCACGTGCCCACTACCATACACCCATGAGGACCATCCACCCAGCGGCATGCAGCAGAACACAACCAAACTCACTACCACTTCCCTCCACCATTAGCCGCTGCTGCCACCTATTACCACTTACCACCAGCATGAACCACTACAATCACCCATTACCATAACTGCCAACACCACCATTTCCCACCAACATCAAACACTACTGCCACCCATTATCATCATTGCCAAAGCCATTACTTCCCACCAACTTCAGCTACCAGTACCAACCAACATAACCACTTTCCACCAGTATCAACCATTAGCATCACCCAATACTATTGCTGCCAACGCCACCAGCTCCCATAGTAAGAAATAACAACAGTGCCACTCTGTTATCCAGCACCAACGTTACCCTTACCGCAAGTGCCATTTCGAAAGCCATATGTATTACCAACGTAATGTTTTCCTGTTATTGCTGCTCCTTCAAATGTGATTGATAACGTTGCTGTTATTACGACTGTTACCTCTTCTGTTGCATCTTTTAATATTTCTTTAACAACAGTAACTAGAAGTAATAGCCCCACTGCTACAGCTACTGCTATTACTGCTACTTTCCTGGTAAAGGTGCTATTGTCTCTATCCTTTCAGCAGCAGTAACCGCTAAACAGCTTCTTTAACTTCCACTTCTTTTGTTATTAATGTTGCTACAGCTTCTGCAGCTACGCCTACAGATGATAGCTGTAGTATTAATGCTACTGTTGATACATGTAGGGAGGAAGGTGAGTGGTTCCCGATGAAGATGGGTCTGCGTCAAGGATGTGTGATGTCGCCGTGGTTGTTTGATCTGTTTACGGACGGGGATGGTGAGGGAGGTGAATGTGAGGGTCCCAAAGCAAGGGACAGGTTTATGGTACACAGGGGGATGGGTTTGCATGGGAGATGAATCAGTTGGTGCCAGCAGACTTTAAAGAGAAAACTCGAAGGTGGTGACAGCATTTGGGAGATTTTGTGAAAGGAGGAAGTGTAATGAGGTGTAGCAGGGGAATGAGTAAAATATTCAGAGTATGAATTTGAATTGGAAGGACCTGGAGGAAATGTAGTTCTTTAGGTACCTGGGAATAGACATAGTAGCGTTTGGAATCATGGAGACCGAGGTGAGTAAGTAATAGGGATGGAGAGGGGGCTTAAGTCCTAGGTGCACTGGCGAGTGTGTAGAAGGAGAGATTAATGTCTGCTGGGCAAAGGTTGGTATTTGTGAAGGTATAGTAGTTCCGATAGTGCTGTGCGGAAGAGGATGGACCTTTTGGAAATGAAATGCCCGAGGACAGTAGTGTGGTGCGAGGCGGTTTGCTTGTGTGAGGAATGATGGCGTAAGAGAGAAGTGTGGTGGAAAGCTCAGTCTGACTAACTAGATTAAGAAGATACACGTGTCATAAGTGGATGGAGAAAGGGGGAGGGGGAGGGGGGGGCAAGAAATGGAAAGATGGAGTGAGGCTGTGGGAGTGTCGGGGACTGATTATTGATGAGGGTGATAAGCGAGCATGGAATAGAATGAATAGGATTGATGTGATATCGTGGGAGGGGGACGACATGCTGCAAATGGGCTGAGCCAGGGCAGATGAAGCAGTCAAGGGAAAGCATAGAATAGTCTGTGGGGCTTGGCTGTGGGTGTATTGTACGTGACAGATAGAGCGGGGATGTGTGTAAATGAGACCGTTGTTCGTCTGTTCATGAAGCTATCTCGCTTAGACGGGAGAAGCAGCCGTGTATAGAAATTCTCTCTCTCTCTCTCTCTCTCTCTCTCTCTCTCTCTCTCTATATATATATATATATATATATATATATATATATATATCCATCTATTTATCTATCTATCTATCTATCTATCTTTTAAGAGGGTCCTATAACATTAGGTAAACAAAAGTGGGTCATGGTTCTCCTGGTTGCTGATCTGTACACATGAGAATGCTTGTGAAAAATTGTGGATGAAGGTATCATGATGACAGTGTATCAAGACAAAGTTTGGGAGCAATCATTGTTGAGGAGACGAGTAATGCAGTAATTGATAATGTAGTGGTGATAGAAGGTAATGATATTCTCGTTAGGGCTGCATTGAAGAATGTTTTGAATACAGGTATCCATAAATTTGCAGGGGTAGAGTGTTCCAGCCCAGGGGAAAGACTAGAGTGAGATGGGTGCCTGTGACCGAGAGATTTTCATGTTGGGTGTGCACGCTCTTCCTGGAACTTGCAGCATGACCATTGATCCACTGTTTCTGCTCTCTCAGGCTCGGGCAGTCATGCAAGCTGTTCAGTCTCTTGAACTTGAAAACGTATATAACGTAATATTATACCTGATTGAGTGGGGGGGAAGTTCCATTGTTTGAGTGTGGGCTTCGTGCGAGAAAAATGAGGAGGGCTGGGGGGGGAAGTGGAGGACACCTGCAGTAAGACTAGTTGGTGACCTCCTTGTAGTCCATAACAAGATGTAGCAAGATTATGTGGGCACAACTCCAGATGGTTAGTTGTATTAAGAGGCTGCGAATGCAAGACAGTGAGCTTTTTGCTGGATGTTCAACGAGTGGGATTTCCTCTTTCGAGTTTGAGTTCAAAGGAATTTTTATTGTTGGAAATTTATGCCTTTCAAAATTTTGATAACTGTGTTTGTGGCAGTTCAAGAATGGCATATGCTCATCTGTTGTGTACAGTGAGAGATAAAAGTTCTTGGGATTTGTTGAAAACACATCGTGAAAGACAAGCATTCTGGCCGCGTGCTTTCAGTTGGTATCTCTGGGCAGTGCCTGAGCGGTACTTCCACACACGTCACTGAATTTCCTGAGGTAAAGGTAAAAAAATTAGATTTCCAATTTTTTTTCCGTACATATACGTATGAATTGTAAAGTGATCTAAGCAGGTTTTATTTATTTATTTTTTGGTATGAACAAATTTGGTACATCTGTATGGCATCGTCCAGAGTTTTATTCGAACTTTGTTCCGAACTAACAGCGTATCTGAAGCTTCGTTGTAGTAAGGCTTGCCCACTGCCAAGATGAAGTCGAGGAAAGCCTTTCATTATGTTTCGCTAGACTTAAATAATCATTGGAAAATACCCGGAACAGACTTTTGGCTTTCACTTTACATGGTGATGTTCAAGACTAGATACACAATAACAGCCAATCATGTTGTCAGCTAAAGGAATGAGATTGACTTCAGAGAAATTTTCAGTGTTATTTACACACAAGGAAAAACAGTGGGTCTAATTATGTCCCTGGTGTACTCCATAGGTAACATTATTTACATATAAAGAAGCATTAATAAGATTATTTGCTTCAGGTTTCCAAGGTAACTTTTAAGCCAATATAGTGGCGTTCTGCAGAGAGCAAATCGTCCTGGCGAGCGAAATGAATAACTGAGGAGCACTGTACGAGCGTATGAAGGGAGAAGCGCTTTAGTAGTTATTACAGGTCACTCTTACACACTGTACACAGGTTGAGGATACGTGAGAGTTGAGAGGCTATATTCATTTGATCCATTTCACGTTAACAGGAGTCGACTTCTACACGTGATTAAGTTTTGGAGGTCGGGGTTAGAGGGCAAAGCCACAAGGTGGCTCTCACATCGGGATTCAGGGTTGGGTTGGGTACAAAGCCATATACAGAGGGCCTGTGTTTTACAAGCACGTTCTCCTGTTTGTATGTACAACATTCTTTCTCCTTTTGTTCAGTAGTTGTCACAGTGGAATCTTTGCTCTTCTGTTTCAGAAGAGACTGGAGAGCAAACAGCTGAGACTTAGACACTCCCCCTAACCTGTGATGCAGACGTGCCCCTTACCAGATTGCAAGAACGTTGTATTGCATTTTTCTTACGTCAGGTCCTATCCACGTGATTGTTTGTACCATCTTTGAGGGATAGCCATCTGAAACTTGTTCACTACATCGTGAAATGCACGTCGTAGATAATCCATTATCTCATTGTAGTGCTGTGTCCACGCAAGGGGCACACTGGGTCATGAAGGCTGGTCAGACAAGTAATGAGTGCTGAGGGAAATGTCAGATAGATGGGAAGGGAAGGCGCTTTACCCACCTTTGATTGTTACATGTTCAGCATGTATGGAGGCTGTGTTATTACGGGAAATTCATACGTCAGTAAAGGAATGATGCTCATTCTGTGGGTAAAAAAAAGAAATGCAGTTATATGAAGCGTTCTGTTTATACCTGTATTGCATGACAAAGTTAAACTAAACATTTCCAGTGAGTAAATCATTTGGAGAACCTTTGCCTTGTGCAGCTTTCAGATGACATTTCTAACCCTCAAACTTCCGCACTTGCTTTCTAGTGTTATATACGTGACCACTTTCATATTTCAACACGCTCATCCCCTCTGTACAAAAGGATGACCCGTACGGATCGCTGTTAGCGCCGTGATAAGCTTACCGTGCTGCTGATCCTTTTATAGTCAATCCGCCGCTCAGTACGGCTGCTACTATGCCTCCTTCTCTTCGTATCCTTCTCCTCCTTTTCCTCCTCCTCCTATTAATGACGATGATAATAATGATAATGATAATAATAATGATAATCTATTATTATTATTATTAGTCATTATTGTTATTGTTATCATTATTATTATTATTATTATTATTATTATTATTTTTATTATTATTATTATTATTGTTATTATTAGTCATTATTGTTATTGTTATCATTGTTATTATTATTATTATTAATATTATTATTATTATCATTATTATTATTATTATTATTATATTATGATAACTTTTATGCGTTTGTCTAAATACAATAATGATAATGATAATAATGATATAATGATAGTTCTTCAGCTGTTGTTTTAACTTTACTGTTGCTGCTGTTCCTTCTGTCAGCTAGTTACTGTTTGTTTTTATAACCGTTGGGCATTACTTTCCTTTCTTCTACCCGCGTTGTTACTAGTATTTGCTATACCTAGTTGTATTGCACCGACAGATACCACTGGTGCTACTTGCTGCTACAGCTAATTCTACTAGTACTGATGGCATTACTACGAAAGTCGCCCACTACGATGAATTGAGAGAAAAGAAGAGATGCTTCATGGCTGAAAATCCTACTACTCCGAGGCCTGAAAATGACCATAAATTTTATACCGTGATGGGAACATTATGAAAAGCAACAGCAGAATGAGATGTTCATCGTCCCATAAGGCAGCGTTTCGTAATCGGGGGAAGGCGGGCGTGAGCCGTCCAGAGGACAAAACGTGCTGGTGATCTTAAAGCACCGGTCGGAAGTTACGGAAATATGAATACACTAAAATTAAAACTATTACATTGCTTGAAAATAAATGTTTTATATCAGCGCTTCTCTACCACGAGTTGTCACAGAGGGTTTTCCTGGGGGTCCACGGAATGGAAGCAAGTATGGTAAGTTGAAGCGGCTAGGCTACGTCCACCGCAGTTGCATGATTTCGAACAAGTTTAAATCATCTTTATCTTTCAGCATATTTAGGGAGAAAAATCCTTTTTGGGTTAATATTAAGCCAGATTCAGATTATTGTATAATTCTGGAGGTCTTATTTCATTTGAAATGAGTCTGAAATAACGTTTTATGTGTACTTCCAGTTTGGCTTTCTGCCAGCAACAAAAACATCAGTTACTTTATACCAGAATATTTATTCTTTCGATGTATCGATATTCAGAGCACAAATGCTCGTTTTACCCCATGCTCCTTAAATGTATAAAATTCAAATAAAAATTATCAGAATGCAAATGCTGGTTTTATTATTACACTCTTAAGTTTGTGTGTGTGTGTGTGTTTGTGTGTAGTATGTTTGAAGTGAAAAACCAGGATGCTCTAAACTCAGGAGAAACTGGGAACATTTTTTGGATAACCTCAAGGGTTAGTGTGAAGGCGAGAGCTAAGGAAGAGGTGGCACTTCTTAAAGGTGTTTTGGGTGTGTGAAAGTGTAAGAGATTTGAACCCCAGACTGATGTGGGTAAAAATGAATGTGGATTACTAGAGATGGGTGATTGTAGAGCCGATCCACTTGGTAACGAGAGAAGTGAGGAAGGGAGGCGAGTGTTTTGGGAGGAGCTGAGTGTGGGTGATAGCAATTTTATGAGGGATCAGGTATTAGTGGTGGATGATTTGATTGCGAGAATGGATGTTATGATAGTTCATAGAATAATTGGGAAGCAATGGAAAGCCAACGTTGTAAATGAAAATGGTGAGCGGGTTGTGGAGTTGTGTGCTGAAAAAGAACTGATGATTGGGAATGTCTTGTTGGAAAAGAGGGATATTCGTAAATATGCGTGTGTAATATACGTGGGTAAGTGGGATAGATGGTATGCGGGCATTCTTGGATTACGTACTGATTCATAGGCATGCAAAAGAGACTCTTGGATGCGAATGTACTGAGAGGAGTAGCTGGTGAGATGCCTGATCACTAGTCGGTTGAGGGGAAGGTGAACATTTGTCGAGGCTTTAGGGAAAGAAGAAATGACATGGGTGGGAAGAGGGTGGTGAAACTCGGGAAAGAGGCTTGTGTGAAAGAGAAGAGATTAAGTGAAGAATGGCCCAAGCTGAGCGTAAACGAATCTAATGGAGTGGGCGAGGAATTGGAGGTTTTTGTGGAAGCAGTGCTTACATGTATTAGAGGAGCAAGGGCTTGCACGAGGTGGGAGGTAGGCATGTGAGAAATGGTAAGGAGTGGTAGGATGAGAGGTTGCGCACAGGGTTCGAACCTTTGCGGGCCCGAATCCTGGCGGGCTTATGGTGTCATGATCAGAAATGCTAACCACTGCACCACGGAGACCCGTGCGTGTGTGTGTGTGTGTGTGTGTGTGTGTGTGTGTGTGTGTAGAGGCACTGTTCCAGCAACTATCAGTGCATTGCAAACAACTGTAACAACAAAAAACTTCTGCTACTGCCGAACAAGATTGACACCTGCGGCTACTGATTCAGGTAGAAGAGAAACAGCAGCTACTTACTCCCTCTACTGCTAGAATGCTACCACTAACACCACCACCACCATCACTACTGTTGTAACTAACTACTACTGTTGTCTCTGCCACTTCTGTATCAATATTTGTTATACCACTCCTGTATAACAGTGTCACGACCTTTATGCAGCTGATGCTATTAATGTTGCACCGGGAAAATTTTTTCACAAATATTAATAAGCTGCCAGTTTCAGTGTTATTGAAAGTTTGCAATGTGCGTTTTGTGAGTGCTGCGTGGGTGAGTTGACTCAAGAGGTCCTTGTCAAAGTTAGCACATTGATATAGCTTATTTTGCATTGTATATATATATATATATATATATATATATATATATATATATATATATATATATATATATATATATATATA
>JAYMFT010126101.1:0-27227 GCA_038088735.1 Panulirus argus | reverse complement strand
TCAACTCTGTCAAGTAAGGAAACAGAGCTAGAACCACCCCAAATGTGGGAGCAGTACTCCATATAAGGACGAATCAAGCCCTTGCATAAACGGAGCAACAGTTCAGAAGAGAAAAAGTTACGACATCTAAATAGGACACAGTTTCTTAGACGCAGACTTAGCTGTTCCCATGATGTGGGGTTTCCAAGAAAGATTGGATGTTGCAGTAATACCAAGTATGTTCATTGAGTCAAGAGTTGGAATTACAGAACCGTCAAAGGAGATACCGAGAGTTGTGAGGAGTTTTCGATAGAAAGATGGGTAGAAATATTTAAAGCAGAACCTGAATATTCGAAGCAGAAGGCAGAATAGTCAGAGCAGAGACAGGATATTCAAAGCAGATGAATAATATTCAAAACAGAGGTAAGATTTAGAGATGTCGACCTCAAACATAGGTACATAGACTCTCGCACCTGTACCCATTGGTTTTAATGATGACACATCCACCTGCACTCGATCTTAGGTAAGAGCAAGCCCCACAGTGGTTCTGTGCCAGTTACTTCCACAAACACCTAATGTGTTCTAATTAATCCCCTCATTCTTTGTCTCACAGACGAACTCCCTCGTCGTCCGAGATGGCCACGATTCGGGCATATCTGTATAGGTTCTCAGAAGCTTGTCAGAGAAGGATTTCCTGGACGTATGTTGCAGTTCCTCACACCTACAGCACAGGTGTTTACGCCACTCCCTATACCACACACCATGACTTATATATCCCTCAAGTTCCCTCACTCCACCCACCCCTTTCCTCACTCTGCCTGATCTGCCATAATCCACATCTTCCTGTTTATCGCAAATCTTCTCTCCTTAATCCACTTCTTCCTCACATTATTTAACCTCCCATAATACATCTGCTCTATCTCCTTCTTTCATTGTTTTTCCCCTCGACTTTATCTCTTATTCCTATCCCCACTTCTCTCTCATCATCTTCTTCTCCTCATCTTGCCTGCGTCGCCAAATAATTCTATTCTTTATTTTCTTTCCCTTTTCAGTTTTCCAGTCTTTCCTTCCTCCCTTTGTCTTTACGTTTCTCTCTCCCTAGGCTTTCCATACATCTCTTTCTTTCTTTTCCCTCAATGGTACATCCTGTTTCTCATTCTTTTCTTTCCTTCACTCTTACTTCCTCGAAATTCCCTTCTTCTATCTCCTCTCTCTTACACTCTTTCCTTTCTCTTCTCCCAAATCCTTTGCTGTTACGCCCTTTCCTTGGATCCCTTTTTTTCTAGCCTTACACAAGTAACAACAAGAGGTCCTCCTCCTCCTCCTCCTCCTCCTCACGTACACCCAGAAAAATTCAGTCTGGGGATTCCAGTTGGCGCTATATATGCATCCTGCAGGAGCAACTTTCTCGTGCACTTAAGAAAGTAAGGAACTCGGGTGCGCCGTGGCCAAGACAATGCTCACAGGAGACGTTTATGCCCTGCAGGAGGAAGGAGGCGGAGGAGACTTCTTGGCAAGTTGGCAAACGTGAGGTCAGCCAGCCTCGTTTGAACTTGTTTAGCTCGAGTGCTGACGACAGCCAAGCGAAATGCAAATTTTACCTCGACTGCTGACCCAGTGACACGAGACGCCTGCATCAAGATGACCCCTTTCGCTTTATCCAGGTTGACTCCATCAGCCTATTCAAGTCAATATGTCAGGTTGTTCCCGCGAACTTGACTCCCCGTCAGGTTGGCCTCATCAGGTCAAGTTAACCACATTCGGTTGACCCGACGAGGTTGCTTTCCCATCGGGTTACAGATTAATGCCTTGAAGGTGAGTGCTCCATCACTGGGCAACTAATACACCGCTGCACCAATTGACAGCTTGTCATCCTCACCCTACGAGGAGAGACGCTTGATATATATACAGCTGAAGTAAGAAATGGAAATGAGGTGTCAGGCTTCACTGACTCTTCGTTTTACTCGACGAGTGAAATATATGTGAAAATTTTTTGGACCTGTTAGTCGATTGGTATTCTTGCTGCCGTATATTAAAGGAAATGATCACACTATTGTATTGCCCTTCAGTGATTTACAAGCATATGTTTGTCTTAAGAGCTAAGGGCTAATAAGTCAAAGTTCATTACTATAAATCATAATAACTTATTCGAGTTCTCAAGAGCTAAGGGCTAATAAGTCAGAGTTCATTACTATAAATCATAATAACTTATTCGAGTTATATATGAAATGTCTGAGTTGGTTACTTCAGTCAGACGTAACTTATGATTTTGATTTATTTTATGGACAATGTAAGTGTTTATCACTACTGTCTTGTGGGTGATAGGAGCAAATTAGTCTTCCAAAGTTGATATAAATGGGCACGTGTGAAGGAAGCCTTTAAATTTATCAGGCTTGGAGGAGTGGCCCTGTGTGTAGAGATATCAGGAGAGAATGAATACGTTAGACTAGGTGAGGGACCCTAGATTCGTGAAGCCCTTGTCGCCATGTGTAGCGGGAAAGGGGTCAGGATTTTCCCGTTCGTCTACACACGACACGATTTCCTGTTGCAACAGGAGAGCGGAAGCATTATGTGTTTTAATCCCATAAAAACAGTATAGTTTTAAACCTTTATCATGGGCATTTTTTTTTTACGGTAGTGCTTTTTATCATCTTAAATCTTCAAGAGGATTCAGCTAGATTTATTTCCGCGAATGGTCGTGTTTTTTGCTTTCATTACTGTTAAAATATTGTAGATTGAATAATTAGCATGACAGAACCGAGCTTTAGTATATATTACATAAATGAACCATATGGGGGACATGAAACACAGCTTGAGCAGCTGTATATTTTGAAATCTACGAATCAATCTGTAACTTTTTAAGAAACAGGTTTGATTGGTTTCGTATCATTTTCGTCTTTATTTCATCCTATCCCGTGTTCACGGTTTGTTTAAGGCCCTAACTTTATTACTGAAGCTGAGCCGTCAGCTCGAAAATAGAAAAATCCACTGGACAGTAATTCATTTTACAAGGCCATATGACCAACACCGTTACGAGCTGTGTAAAATTGATGTCCACGTACGTATATCTCTCTCTCTGGACGTGACCAGTCTTGACACTGACCTCCGTGTGACCCCGGAACTGGCAGGCACACTCCCAGGTTTTATAATGAGACACCGACAGGTTGGGATACAAGTAGCAATGGCCTTGTTGATGAGTGTAACGGTGTTGTGACGGTGACACCCCAAGGCTTCGTGACGCCAGGGGACAACAAGAGAGACTGTGACGCCACATTACCCTCCCTCCCTGTGTGACCTCAAGAATGAAGAGAAAATGGAAAAATATACACAATACTTGTGTGTTGGTTTTACCCAAGTGGTTCGTGAATAGCAGCAGTAACGGTTCAAGCTGGAGTAGTGGTGAGTGGCTCCTATGTTGCCACGATGGAAGAAGTTCCCTCTATTTACGGACCGCTCCTTCTAAGCAGACACACGAGATTGAAATATTCTATCATCATGCAACTGACTGAGGGACCCTCCCAATCAGACCTTGTCCGGTGCATACTGATAGAAATATTCCCTTGCTAGAATATATTTGATGCTGTCGGGCACTAGGACTCGATCTTCTGTGGTGGGTTATACGAATATAGACGTCTGCCAAGATTTGTGTAAACTGAATATTCGCTTGCGGTAAACTTGTTTGCTTTGCCTACGTATATATTCGCAATGACACTAATGTACGTCAGTGTGAATTTTGGGGCGTCTCAGCCACACTGGTGAGTTATAGCTTGGACAAGCAGTTGCAGAGAAAAAAAGGACAGAGCGCCATTGCAAACCCCGCCTGCAACAGAGTGCGCGATAGGTTCTCTCTCTCTCTCTCTCTCTCTCTCTCTCTCTCTCTCTCTCTCTCTCTCTAGCTGACTAGGAGTAACATGAGGAGCGGCTGGACCTTGGCAGCTGCGGGAAAAATGTGATCATCGTCGACAATTCATGGATATGAAATGGCACTTACCTCCTCCTCCTCCTCCTCCTCCTCCTCCGCCTTCGACAGATGTACGTATTATACTGAGTGTGTGTGTGTGTGTGTGTGTGTGTGTGTGTTAGTGTGCGTGTATGGAGACTTTGTCGTCCAGTCACAGCAACCAACGTGTGGAAATGATGAATTCAACACCAGCGTTACAACGAACCACTCACGTAACACTCCCGTCGTGTCAGACTTCCGCTGCTTTTGAATGCCACTGAAGCCAAATGTATCATACATTGGCCAGAATCCCTCTTCCCTTTGAGAGACAGATTACGTGTATTTTGCCGGTAGAAATTCAGGTCGCTCGCATTAAGCTAATGGGTTTGAGAACAATATTTAAGCCTCAGGCAAATCGGTAATTTATTACTCTCTCTCGATCTCGATCGTGCGCTCTAATGCTCTTTAGTTTATTTGGATATAGAGGTGTCCATTGGATTTAGGAGGTTTCTCTAAATATAGAGGTTTCTATAAGGGGATTCTCTTTGGTATAGAGGTTTCTATAAGGGGCTTCTGTTAGATATAGAGGTTTCTGTAATGGGCTTCTCTTAGATATAGAGGTTTCGATAAAATGTAGAGGTTTTCATTAACAATAGGGGGTTTTCCATTATATATTGTATTGATTATGTGGTGGTGATGGCTGTAGTTGTGGTTGGTGTGGTTGATTTGGTGGTGGTTCTAAACGAACGTACATTGATAGATAGATTGATAGATTGTTGTTCTGTTGGTCATGGTTGTGTTAGTGGAGATAAGGAGTAGTGGTGGTGGTGGTGGTGATCAATTTCTTATTGAGTGGTGGTAGAGGAGGTGTGTGGTGAGTGGTTGTAGAGTGAGTTGTGGTTGGTGTTGGTTAGTCTGGTGGTATAGCTGTTGCAGTAGATGGTCCATGAAGCTGAATGTTAACGGAAGACATTCAGCCTCTTAGTGAAGTTCTTGGGTGTTCTGGTGAAGTTCTTGGGTGTTTTAGTGAGTTCTTGGGTGTTTTAATGAGTTCTTGGGTGTTCTGGTGAAGTTTTTGGGTGTTCATTGTTCCAGTGTTCCACTGGTCTTGATGTTCCCTTTCCCTTTGAGGTTCGTCGTGGCGCTGGGAGTAGTGGGTGACGGTCCCCGTGGCTTTGGCAACCGTGGGAGCAATTACCTTATTCAGCTGTGTTGTGCAGCCGTGCTGGGAGGGGGGTGGGGAGGGTTGTGGTCCGGTCTTTGCCATGGGAGAAAAGATAAAGCCTGGGGCTTGCCGTGGGAGAGGTGTGGTTCTCAGGCTTGCACTGGAAGGGGTGTAGTCCCACCCTTGCCGTGGGATATGGGTTATGGTCCGAACCTCTCTATGGGAGAGGCTTTTAGGTCCAAGCCTTGCCGTGGGAGAGGGAGAAGGTCCAAGCCTTCATGGGAGAAGGGTATGACCCTTAGGTACAAATGTTGGTGAAAATATAAGGTGTTAAGTATCGGTGATAATCTAGGTGAGCTCTTAAGTGTTGGTGAAAGTTAACGTATAAGTGTTGTTGATAATTCAGTAAAGTGATAGTAATTCAAGAGGAGGAAGGAATCACCAAAAGTTAAGGTTACACACAAAAGCAAGGTGGCGAACACCTTTATTGAACCCAGGTCCCTGAGAGACGTCTTCTGATCGTATGAGGTCCCTCTTAACTTCGATAATTAGCCATAATTAAGGGTCATAACCACATGAATTATAAATAACCTGAGGTACACAGGTCCTGGCTGTGACGAGGATTCAGTTTTCTTTACGTTCAGGTACTGAAAGTATTTATAAATGAGGCCCTTAATGTGATTACTGTCTCAGGGGTTATTTAACTTCATTACTGGTGGTAGGTGAAAGTTCAAACCCTTATCTCCGATTCCTGGGGATGGTCAAGACCTTAATGGTGATTACTGAAGGTATTTAGAAGTCGATCCCCTCCACTTGGCAAAGTGGTGTCGTAAAGGTAGTGATAGTTAATGGTGCAACGATGACGGCGATTTGTTACCATAATAAAAGGCTTGATCCATAAAGGGTCAGGTCGTTCGCCAAGTCATCTTGACACCCAAGAGTCGTGCTCAAGAGTCGTGTCGTCGTGTTCAAGTGTTTACACCGTCGTGTACGAAGGAGAAGGAACCGTCGTGTTTGAGAGAAAGATTCAGATTTCAAAAGTCTATCCTCGACGGGGAAGAAGCCCTTCCACCCCCTACCCACAACACGGTGAGCACGGCAGTGTGGGGGAGGAGGAGGAGGAGGCGTACTTCCAGCATGACCTGCCTCCAGAAAGAGTCGGGTGGAACGGTGGAGCGGATAAGGCCCGTAGCGGGCAGGCCGAGGGAGGAAGGAAAGTAGGTGTCTGACGCCACCACCACCACCACCTCCGCCGCTGCTGCTGCTGCTGCTGCTTCCATAGCAACGTATGTCTGGCACCCCCAGCAACCCTCCGGAGAGCCTCCTTCCTATAACACCGGCCACTACCTCCTCTTTGTACTCCTCTCTCTCTCTCTCTCTCTCTCTCTCTCTCTCTCTCTCTCTCTCTCTCTCTCTCTCTCTCTCTCTACGACTCGCGTCCCTCTTTTCCTTCTGTTTTCCCCCGTGATCGAAGGTCTCCTTTATACCGTTTCTCTCTCCGTGTCTCTCTCGGCCGGTATGTGATACACGTTCCGAGTTCTCAGGCTTTCTTCGCCCCAGTCATGTCTCTATTTTTTCCGTCTCTGTGTTTTCGTCTACTTCGTCTCGTCATCTGTTGGTCGCTTCTTCCACCGTTTTCCTTCTTTCTTTCTCCCCCATTTTTTGTTTTATTTTTACGTGTTTTCTCTCCTCTTTTCTTTTAAGCCCCGACCATTATATTTTCCGCCCCACTTGCGTCCCTCCATCAGTTTTCAATATCGTTTACCCCTCCCCCTCCCTGACCTTCCACTCCGCCATCCTCTCGTGACGGAGGAGTCAGTGTGTAGAGAGGCTGGCTCTTGTTGGCTCTTGGTTTATATAGATCTTCTTAGAGCCTTAGAGACAGAGATCCCCCACTGTGGCTCGAAGTCCGTAGAGTCCTGCACATCGATATTGGCAACGGAGTTCGAGTCTTGTCCCTCCAAGTCCTTGAAGGAGTTCGAAGTCTTGCAGATCGATGATAGCGAGAGTTCTAAGGGATTTTCCTTCAAGTCTCCTGAGGGCGAGTTCGAAGGAGTCCAGTGAGATCGATACTGGCGACGAGATCCTGAGGAGAGGGGAGTACCACCTTCAGAAGCCGGCGACAGGGTCCTGCCTGACTGATGGCAGCTCCCATCGACGCCGATGGCAACACATATATTCGTTCCTCCGTAAAAGCATTGGATGTACGAGCGTGAGAGGCCAAGGGGAGCTTTCTTTGTTACAGAGGATCACCGCTGCCGTAAAAGCAGTGGAGGAGATGTGTGGTGGAGAGAGAGAGAGAGAGAGAGAGAGAGAGAGAGAGATGAGATCGAGTTAAGGTGGGGGTGAGGAGCTCTTTATCTAGAGGGTAGAAGGGGGGAGCTTAGCTAGAAGGAAGGAAGAGGTAAGGGGGGAGGTGGGGGGGGGTGGGGATTTAAGTAGAGATGAGGAGTTATGGTGCCAAACTTGATCCCAGGTTTTGGTCCCATGGTGAAGGATGGACCGAGGAACATAGTCAGTCACGATTCCTCTCTCTTGTAGGACCTGATTTAGTCTTGTACTCCTCAATGCAGTTCTTTGCTGGGACGAAACGGAACATCCAGCCATAGTCCCTTTATAAGTACCGTCTGGACGGCATCCATAGGGCCGCCCTGGAAAGAGAAAGTAGTAATAATTCCAGTGGTAAAGCAAGACAGTTGTTCACTGAAGGTGGTTCGGATCAGTGGCCCCTATGGTGAGGTGGAGATAACGATCTGTTGTGGGCGTTATCTCCCTCACCTAGAGGTCCTCGCTCTCAGGGATGGTGTGGTTAGAGTCCCCTCTCTCTAGGGGTTAGTATGTTCTTTCTCTGGGGGTATTTTTTCTCTGGGAGTCTGAGGGGGTTTACTGGGAGGAGGGGGAGGGGGGTAATTGTTACGAGGTGTGGATGTGGGGACAAGAAAATGGTCTGCTACCCCATTCCCATTCTTCTGAGTTACATTGGTTTACATCCGTCGTTGATGCGTCTCTCGTGGTTGGAAAACAGTGTTTTGCTTTTCATATAACTCTCTTAGTGCTCTGTGCCAGGCTTTCTTATTTATTTTCTTTTGGTCGAAGGCAAGGGGCCATTTTGTACCTCATATTTCTCATCCTAATTCCACTGTCTTTCTTGTTTTCCTTTGGTCGTAGGCAAGGGGCCATTTTGTACCTCATATTTCTCATCCTAATTCCATTGTCTTTCTTATTTTCCTTTGGTCGTAGGCAGGGGGCCATTTTCTACCCCATTTCTCACTCTAATTCTCTTGACTGCAAGTTCTCCAACCCCGTCATACTCTTCATTGTAAATCCCCCCGACCCTGAGTATCAGTTTGGACAGCAAATTTCTCCACATTTCTCACTTACGATGGAAATTTACGCAATATATCTTCCATGACACAATCACTTTTCCTTTTCTCTTCATATTCCTCTCAAATAAAATTTTCCTTTAATTTAGTCTAGCACTGCAGATATTTCCCTCCTTTTCCCCCTTGGACTTTAAAATTCCCCTACTCCTCCCCCCCCCACTCCACGCTGTAAATTTCCCCAGCCTTCACTGAAAATGCCTGCAGTCCTACGCTATGATGCGCATTTTATACCCCGTTTATCCCCATGCTGTAGACTAAACCCCCATTTCTCGCCCCCGTTCCATGTCTGAAACGAGATTTGCTGTAGCTTTCTTACCCTAAATTTCCCCCCCGCCAGAGTAGCAAAAGGGGAGTTTTTATCACCTGTGTGTGTGTTTGTTTGTGTGTGTGTGTGTGTTGGGCTTTTATCCTCAGCGCTCAACACGAGGTATCTATCGCCCGCTTGCTTTAATGTATGCGTTTCCCCCGACCAGAGATGGTGTTGGGTGAGACCTTTGTGTGTGTGTGTGTGTGTGTGTGTGTGTGTGTGTGGGTAGTAATTACCTATTTGTACAGTACTGGGAGGAAGTTTTACGCTCGTGAGGGCCCCATCTCTGGAACTTTTTCAACTATCGACTTTTTAAACTTTTTGTATCTTGTCTGCATTCACAATGTCTTCCTCAGTCTGTTAATGCCACTCGTATACTATCAAAGCGCCTCGTTAGGCCTTTTCTAACGTGCAGCTTGCTTAGTTTCAAGTTACGGCCACTTGTTGCTCCATCACTGCATATTTCGAAGAACTGTTTATACTGTTAACGTCATCAAACTAGCGTAAACACTTTGCGGTTGTGAATATGTATTTGTGCGTGCGTGTGTGTGTGTGTGTGTGTGTTGGTGCGTGAGTTTCGTGAATCAGTCACGGACGGGCCACGTCCCTCCTTTAGTGTTCGGATGATTCGTGAGGGACAAGTGTCTTTTGGCTTCATTGTGTGTTTTCGCTTGAGCTTAAGAGTGTGTCGAAAATGCAGTTGGTGTTTCTAACTCCCAGTAAAGTTCCACATGACTGGTGTCTATATTTCATGCATTTATTCACTGTATGTAAGCTTACGTATTTATGTACTGATGTCGTGACTTCAGAGTTCCCTTGGTGAGGTCACATCTGTGATTTGATAGCCAGACCGACGTGAGCAGCGGCGGCATCTGGGACAATTAGATTCATATAACCATAACTACAACACCAGCAGCGTCAGGAGGAGTTCCAGGAAAGGAAAAGAATCGGCCTTTAGACAAGGACGTGAAATTAAGTTACCGAAGAATTAAATCTGGAAATATTCTTTTGCGTGGGATATGAAAAGGAAAAAAAGAGTTTAAAGCTTTTTGGTGGTCAGACGACAGGTTGGGGGAATGCAAGAGACCACAAGCCGGAGGCTAGCCACCGCTAACCCCATTATGAGCGCCCCACAACAACTATTAACAAAATTAGACTTAGCCAAGAGACCAGACGTGGTCGACGTTATGGTCTTGCGGGAGGGGAAGTCCTTGTAGCTGGATGAAAAGAGGTGTGGTTGGAGGAGGAAAGGGCTGTCCTTGTGGCTGGAGGAAGGGTGAGTTTTCCTTGAGGAAGGGAGGACTATCCTTGTGGTTGGAGGAAGGAAGAACTGTCCTTGTGGTTGGAGGAATTAAGGTCTATCATCATTTTAGGAGCTTTGCAGAATCGCTTTCAGGATTTCACCAGTCGTTCCGTGCTCGTACTCAGCTGATGACGTTAACGATGGTCATCCTGTACGGATTGTCGCTGGCCAAGACCTTACAGAAACCGAGGGTCCTACAGGTGGGAGTGTAACCCGCCTTTGAAAACGACTGACGGGGTCAAACTCCTTAGCATCTCAGAAAATCGGATCACCGTCCATAGTCGAGTACTCTCGCCTTTGATTAGAGAGACGATCTTCCGGGGGCGCTGCTCTTTGTAGCGCTGGAATCAACTATAGTTCTGAAGGACTTAGTGCGGAAAGCACTTGATAGAATCTCTATCAACCCTTTCTATCTTCTAGAGAAGGACTATCTCAACCCTAAACAATTACCTTTTCATTCCCTTCTGTTTCCTTGCGACGAACCCTTTCAAACCTTTCTCTTCTTTAGACTGGGGACCTCATATCCCCTTCTCAGCCCAACAACATGGAGACCCTCCCAACCCCTTCTTTGTCCTATAGAGGGACCGTCTCAACCCCTCCTTTGTTATAGAAAGGGGCTGTCTGGACCCCATCTCTGCTTTAGACAGGTTCTCTCTTAACCCCTTTTTTCCCTAGACGGAGACCCTCTTAACCTCTTCTCTTCTCTAGACAAAGACTTTTGAACAGGCAGCAGAGGCGTAAGTGTACATGGGAAAGCCACACAACAGAAGACCTGATGGTCTATAAGGGAGTCATCCAACAGACACACATGAGTACCTACCTGCTTACTAGAATCTACAACGTGATTTTGCCTCTAATCAGAGCTAGCGCAAGCACTCACCGCAACACAGTCTGGAGGTAAGTCGTGTGAGTTATGTGTTGTTGAGTGTTTTGTGTGAGAGGAAGTGTATGTTTGTGGAGTGAAGGTCAACAACCGACGTGTGTGAAAGAAAAGACAGCAACCTGGGCGAGGGAAGGGGGCGCTTGACAGCCATTGTAGCACTGGCTCACGACACTCCCGTCCCTCCCCTGATCGGCAGCTTCCTGCGACCAAACTACCAGAGAGAGAGAGAGAGAGAGAGAGTCGTGGTCGTCCCACTGCTGAAGGAGTTCCTGCTGACTTTCTATTCCTCGTGATGTCTCCTGCGACCTCCTTCCTTCCGCCCCTAACCCGGGACCTGCGACCGACCCCTCTCCTCCCTTTCCAGCCACCTCTCCTTATATAATTCTCTCTCTTCTTATCTCCCACCTTGAGCGCCCTCTCCTACCCCTTCTTTCACTCTCCAGCAAATTTTTTGATTTTGTTATCGCCTCTCTTCTTTGTCTTTCCTCATACCAAGTTTTAGATATTAGATGATTTGTTTAGATGGATGGAGAAAGTATTTTCCCTTCTACCCTTAACCACCTGTCTCATCCTCCCTCCACACCGTCCACTACCACCTTCCAACCATCCACTCCCGTCCGCAACCGCTCCACCTTTCTTCACCTTCGTCCACTAGTCTTAAACCCCCTAATTTTACTCTCCCTGTCTACTGGATGGTTAGAAGGGGAAGAAGAAGGGCGTTGAATAGGGTAGTTATTAAAGCTGAGAAACAGAAGGTAAGTATAGTTTTAATATGTATGGTGTTGGTGTACTGAAATATGCAAGTGTACTGAAATATTTAGGTGCACTGAATTATGTAGGTGTATTGATGCAAGAGGTGTGTTGAATAGGTATTTTTGGTGCCTTACCTCAGTACCCTCGACATACTGGAAAGTCCTGTGCGCGTAGTGATGGTCTGGATTGGTGGAGAAAGGAAAGTGGCCAAGCAAGGTTGAGTTGTTCATTGTGTTGTATCAAGGGATGACTGGCGCGTCTCGTCTCTCGGGCCTTTGAGGCCCCGTGGGAACCAGATGGTGTCCAATGTTTGAACTGCTGTCTAGGTCTTGGTTGTGTTTTCGATATCCTTTCGTCCCTGTTCTATTTTATGCACTCCCCTTATCTCAAACACATGTGTAGCATTCGACTTCTTTTAATGTTAAGTCTGAGGTGTTGGTCTCCAGTATCTTTAACCTTTAGATATATTTTTTTTCTCCCTGAATGACGAATTGCGATGCTTTATTTTGTACCCTCGGCTGCGTCAGCGGACGTGCTTTTTGGACGCAAGGTGAGTGGGGAATTGGGGGAAGTAGTTTAATATAGGAATGATCATAGCCTTCAACAGATTTAGTTTTTGCCAGTGTGGGAGTTGCCAGAATCTGTACGAGTTTGTCCTGGGTGCTTTTTACCCTGGTACAGTTCTCCTGTCGGTATTGTTCTTGCTATTTGTTGTACCTCGTGGTGTTAATGTGTGGCCTATTTGTTTTACAGTTTTCTTCTGGTGTTGTATCCGATTTCTCTCTTTTACTATCTTTCGTTCTTCTCAATGCAACGGCTGCAGACTCTCTAATACTGGATTATATTTTCCTGTCTCTTTCCAAACGGGTGAGTCTGGAGACCTCTGAATGTTAGAAGTGGGCATGTTCAGTGAGTGTGCTGCTGGAGATTACTATTTCTATGGCGTCGTTTGCTTAAAAGATGACCTTAGTGAAGCGGGGAATAATTGCGACGTGAGTTATAAAACAGCGGTGGTGACAAGATACTGCCCTGTGGGACCCAGCTCAGTAATGGAAACTTTGGTGACGTTGGTGAGTTTAGGGTTACTGCGGCGACATGTTGGTTTAAGGAAGTTGCACAGTAATTCTTCTGTAAATTCTGATGCGCCTCGGTGAAATAATTTGGACTGGAGGTCGCTTGTCCCCGTCCACACTTTGTCGATGTCCCTTTGTATAAACGTGCACTCTTTCCGTATATTGTGGTGATAGCTCTTTAACCTCTCTCCCAGAGATAGTTCTTCAACCTCTCTCCCAGAGATAGTACTTCAACCTCTCTCCCAGAGATAGTTCTTCAACTTCTCTCCCTTTATTCTCCTCCCCTCCCCTTCCATTTCTCCCCCTCCCCCTCCCGCTCTCTCTCCCCACCCGCCTCCCTCCGTCCCCCTGGGCCTCTCCTTACTAACGAGGATCGTCTCCCGGGCAGACAGCGAGGAGTCATTACTCATATTCCCCGCCAGGAGGTGTCCCTTCGCGCCAATATAGGGCGGTTGAGAGGAGGTCCTACTGAGTGGTGGTGATAGGGAGGTGTTGAGGGTGATAGGGAGGGGTGTTGGTGGTGATAGGGAGGGATGTTGAGGGTGATAGGGAGGGGTGTTGGTGGTGATAGGGAGGAATGTTGAGGGTGATAGGGAGGGATGTTGGTGGTGCTAGGGAGGTGTTGGTGGTGACAGGAAAGTAAAGCACGGGTCTTCTCCCTACTCACCACTCCCTCTGATATATTATTTGGCATGGTAGGGAGTACATGGGAGAGAACAGGTAACAGGAAACCTGATTGGTGTAGTAAAGCAGAAGGCAGCTCTCAACTCACCACCACTCCCTCCGGAACAAATGGGGAAAGTATACTGCCATGGAAATTTTATAGGAGGATGTGGACGAGAAAAGTTCCCGCCTCTGACCACAGTGGGCTTCTTTGGGGATGAAAAATCAGATATGAAGTAGGAAAAAGAAAGAAAAGAAAATGATCTTAGGTCTCATGATGAGTTTTTCCACACATGGCTTATTTCTGAGTGGCGGAATTAGTTTTGTTGCTCTTCTCTGAATTAGTTCTAGGTAGCTTTCATCTGTGATCAGTCATTTGAGAATTGAACAACGTATTCCAAAAGAGGTCTGGCCAGGGCATAGTTAAGGATGAGTATGATAGTTAATATGTATAGTACTGGGAACTAGCATTTTCTTGGCAGTATTACAGCAGGCATGGCGTTGATTTTCGTATCTTTGGTCTTTAATGGTAGTCGTCCCAAGGTCCTTTTCCTCGTTTACTTCTGATGATGGTTTACCGAGAAGGGGGAGGGGAGGGGAGTAGCTTGATGGGCGGGGCGGCGAGGGGAGAGGGGTGATGGGGCGGGGAGAGGGGTGACGGGACGGGGGCCAGGCGGGCGGGGAGAAGTGTTATGGGACTGGACACGACGAGGGGTGATGGGACGGATCTAGGCCGGTGGGGAGAAGGGTGATGGGACAGGGCAGGGAGAGGGTTGATGGGACGGGGCGGGCGGGGAGAGGGGTGATGGCAGTGTGGGCGTGATGGGAGGTGTGCCCCTTTAATGTTGATATTTGTGCCAGACTCCAGCAGCCACAGTGTTGTGTACCCGGGCTATTGTCTGCCTCTCTTGTGTTGCTTGTGTTTCCTGTTCCTTCTGGTCCTTGTACTTACCTGTATCCTTGTGTTGCTAGTTTCTTGTGGTACTTGTGGTTTTTGTTCTTTGTGTTGCTTGTGTTTCCTGTTCCTTGTCTTTTCTTGTGCCTTGTGTATTCTGTTCTTTGTGTTGCATGTATTACCTTCTCCGTTTGTAGTTTGTATTTCTTAGGTCTTGTTCTTCTTGTATTGCTATTCCTTGTGTTGCTTGCGTTTTCATATTCTTATGTTACTTTTATTTGCTGTTTCTGAGTACTTGTTAATACTTATACCTTGTGTTACTTAAATTTTCATTTCCTTTTACTTTGTATTTCTTTTATCTTGTTTTTTCCTGGTTGGTTGGTTACTTGTTTGGCTGGTTATTTATTTACCTGGTTGCTTGGTCGGGTGTTCTTGAATCATTAAATGTATAATTATCAATATATTATAACCCCTGGATTTGTTGCCTAGGGATTCCTGCAGCTTCAAGGCTGCTCTGCAGTCAGTAGCAGGGAAAGGAGAGGCTCCTTTCGAGTGGGAAGTTCTTCGACAAGACTGTACTCAGATGATATTATCTCACGTCGTAATCAAAGCCAGGCGGAGTCCGGTAACAACTCTCACACCGATGGAACACACACACACAAAAAAAAAAAAAACTAACTTTCCATACGATTATAACTAAAGGAACGTAAATGCAATACCTTAAATCCTAATTGAACTCGTGTGTAGAGAACTAACCAGATGGACTTCTGATGTGCTTAACTCGCCTCCTGCATCACTTTCAGAACCGATGCAAAACTTCAAACACTGTGTTTCTCTTTTATTATGTACGACTAATGGAATACTAATGCACAGGATTATCCTTTAGATTCAATACTGTAAATATAAAAGGTAGAAAGAATTTTTTTTTCTGCATATTTATAACTCGTGGGTTATAGATGGCTCAGTCTCGCTGGTGTGAACTTTCTGCAGGGGGGAAAAAACTACAACAACTTTCTTTTGTCGCTTCACCAGATCTCTTCCAGTTGGCTAAAGTTTTAAAGTATGCAAAAAAAAAGAAAAAAAAAGGGTGGGGAGGGGGGAAAAAAGTATTCGGCGTTCTGGCTCTTAAAACTTGTTGTGGGTAAGTGTGGCTTAAAAGTTTGGAAAGTTTGTGAGGTGATGCTGCATTGTCTTCGGCTTGGGTGTCAGTCAAAATATTTTTCCCGAAATTGCGGAAACACTTTCGTAAACTTTGACATGACGAATGACGACGTATATAACTCAATGGTTTTGGCAGTCATAACGGTCTATGCTCGTGTGGCGAGTCTCCACACAACTACGAGGTAGATGGAGTAGTAAATGATCCTGCAGAAGTAGAATCCCCAGTCCGCCGACTACTTATGTCGTCGTTGTGGTAGGGCAACAGTTGTGGTGCTGAGAAGAGGTGGTGGTGGTGGTGGTGGATGTGGCGAGCGGTGGTAGTAATGGTAATTAAATCAACGCTTCCCTTTGTTCCTCTTGACGGCATCACCGACATGGGGAGGGGGAGTAAGTTTTCGCTCGTGAAGGCAATGCAGAGAGAGAGGAGAGAGAGAGAGAGAGAGAGAGAGAGAGAGAGAGAGAGAGAGAGAGAGAGAGAGACGGTATGATCGTGAAAGAACTTGAGAGAAGTTGATATAGAGAATGAAGGAACAGAGAAAGAGAGATGATAGAAACAAGTGAAAGAAGTTATAGGGACTATGATAGTAAAAATAGCAAGAAAAGACTTAAAAAAGAGTGAAAAAAAGTGAGAGCTCTCAGTATACAGAATGAAAGAAGTGAGCGAGGGGCACGCGTTTAAAGAATGAAAGCAGGTGACATTTGCGTCACATCCGGGCCTTTGGAAATACGCTATTGATCGTGCTTTAAAGGGACAAGGATAACCTCATGATCACATCCTGTTATCAGCACAAAGACTCGCCTGTTCTTGCGCCAACATCATATTGTCAGCCCAGTATGATACTAGTCTAGCTTTGAGACACGCTAATAGTATGACAGTATTAGGTTCCTACATGATTCTGTTGCGTTCGTGTATATATATATATATATATATATATATATGTTTGTGTGTGTGTGTGTGTGTGTAGGACGTTTTTGAGATCTTGTGTAGTAAAGAATGCAAAAATCAAATATGAGTTACGGTAAAGAAAAGAAAATGAAAAAAAAAATGTCGTGTCGACCAGTATGAATTTCCAGATGATTTTTTGCACCGATCGTAAAGTCGTAAGATTGAGAAAAATCTGCAAGCCTGCTGGATGGGCAAGCAAGCATTTGGGCGATGTGGGCAAGGCATAAGAAATTTCCTAAGGTTTTCTTGTCGAGCATCCGTGATTTTGAATATTATTCATGGACATCTTGGCCCCCCTGCCCTCCCCAGAGGCTATCTCTCTTTAAAGATATTCCACATCAGTGTGTTCCTAAATTTGGAAGAGATGTTGAGGAAATAAAGACAAGATTTTTCCTCTCCTTGTACCTACCTCCCCCTACCCGTCCTCCCATGAATACATGGCCGGAGGAGGAGTCTGGTTTTAGTGATGAGGTGAGGGTTGTGCGCGTTGCAGGTAAGAATAGCCAAGTGGGTCAGACGATAGAGGAAAGAAGTGTGGTCCCCTCAGGACCCACACATTTTTTTGGGGGGGGAATAAGTGAGTGTAATGTTATCATCCACGGGGAAGCGAGCATTCAGAAGTTGCTGGTCGAAGAAAGTGAATTGGTAACTCCAGTCAGTGTCTCTTCCCAGAGTTGAAGTACGACTCTTTTTATCAGTGTGAGAAAAATACAAGGAACAGCAGCGGGCGAAATGTTTATATAAAACTTTCTTATCGTGCCTAAGACCTCCCCTTCAGGGGCACTGACGGAAGACCTGAATCTATGCGATGCGTCTGTGGACGAGACGTTGGTCGGAAGGTTCCTCCTGCAGCCACAGCAGCTATTTCCCCCTTTCCCCCATCAGGTGTCCGGAAGTAGGCCAGGCACGACGGGCAAGCCGTAAGGCGAGGTGGAGGGGGTGGGGTGGGGGCGAGGGGGGTGGGGGTGGTCATTTATAGAGCATGGAGTCACAAGTGTGGTAAACACAAGGTAACGGACCATAAAACTGAAGGTTCTTGCCACAATATTCCCCCAAGATGCTCGGGCGTTGCGGGCACACCTGGGGACACGCCTCTTTATTTCTCATTCTCCCCCATGCCACAGGGAGGAGCAGGAGAGGAGGTCCTCCATGGCCCGTCCTGCTGGAGGCCATAGAGAGATGACTTAGGCAGCAGGAGAAAAAGAAAATTGTTAGTTGGGTGTTCGTCAGTTGGCTCCAGCTATCTCAAAGCATATTATTTTCTTATGTAAATTTTATTTCTTGAAACCATATACATCTTTTTTTTTACAAGATGACTTAATACTTATTTTAAAAGCACAAGGCATTATGGCCATAGATATATATATCCTGTATGTCTTACTATTCATATAGAAATTATGCTGGTGTTATTTATATACATTTCGTGTTGCATTCATAGCAGAGGAAAGTGATCACTGGAGCTCTCACTTTTTCCCTCACTCGTGAACGCGATTTATGTCACTATAAACACCATTTCTTTGTGGGGGGGAAACTTCTCCTATATCTTACCAAGGAAGTTTTCAAGCGTTGCAACCATTATTATTTTCGGCACCAGTCGCTCCATCTCTCTCCACTATTATTGCTTCCTCTTCTTTTTTTGTCTATTGATACTTCGCTCTCGTCTTCTTCGGCGCCTTAGACAGTTAAAGTTTCGTGTGATCGTACCAAATCCTTTTGTTATTGTTGAAGTGTGATGTGACTAAAGGGTCGTCTGAAAGGTCCCCCCCGCCCCCCCTTGAGCACGACGGTAAGACCCGTGAGTACGACTTTACTACCCCTTGGGTACGGCGGTACGTATGATGGCACGACTTTAGTCCAGATCCGTTCGTGATCGCGTCAGAGGCTCGACCATCACACTCCGTAGTTCGAATCGTAGTGATGAAGGGTCGTAACATCTAGCTGAAGGGCCGTACCATCGTTCCCAAGGGTTGTACCGTCATGCTAATGAATCGTACCACCGAGCTTAAGAATAGTACCACTGAGTTCATAAGGACCGTACCATCCATCCGAAGTTAAACACTGCAAGTGTCATCAATACCCACTAGACTGTCTTATGCCACAGGTCCTCCTCCCCTTCAGATCTCTCCCATACTATAATCATTCCCGTTCCTCCTACTTAAGTATTTTCCCCTCTGCAGCTACTTTCCCCCGCAAACATTCACGGCTTCACAGCAGCAACAGAAAACCCATTTTTAATCTCACGGTCCTCTACAATGTTTTTATCCTCCATCCTCGTACATAAACCGCAATAAACGTCGTGGATGCGTCAGCCAGGGCGGCAGTAATCCACAACCCTCGCGCACAAAAAAATAGACTTATAAAGACGGCGTGACGTCACGGCGTACGCAAAGAAACGAGACTGGGTCTCCCGATCTTTTGCTTCTACAGCGGGCGTCGTGTACGTAGCCTTTGGGAGTACTGGCTGGTGCGTGGTGTCCCTAGAGGGTGGAGGGTGGATTCTCGCTTGGTGTCCTACCTACATCTGTTGTTTCAGAGAATCCATTAGCTCATTTTTTCTTTTTTCCTCCTGTTCCGTTGGTGTGGTGTTTAGTGCATCTGTTGGTTCCGTTGGTGTGGTGTTTAGTTAGTCTGTTGGTCGGGGTTGTTGGATTTCCCTTCGTTGTTGATGTCTGTTGCGTTCTGTTGGCAGGAGATAATGTACTGTGTTCTATTTATCTGGGAACTGTTACGTGTTGTTTGATGGTTTCCTGATATCTATTCTCAGGACTTCTATTACCGCGGTGTCTGCTGCTGTTGCTGTTGGCTGGTTGGCTGGGTCTGGTGAGTGGGGGAAGAAAATGGTTTAAGGGATGATTACCCATGAAGCTCTGCGTAACCGCCAAGTCTCACCATCTGGCGGCAATCTTTCGTGACATTTCGGTTGACTTAGCGCAGCTTTCTCGACTTATCTGTGGGTCCAAAACCGCATGAAAATTTCATGCGTTGCTCTGCCCCCTTGAGCACGACGGGACGACCTTTGAGCACGACGGGGAACTGAAGCTTGAGCATGACTTTATGAACCCTCGGGCACGACAGGGACGACCAGCATTGCGTGACCAGACCATCGTATCCAAGTGTCGTAAGCGTTCTGCTCAAGGGTCGTCCCATCAAGCTCCGAAGGTTAGCCACACACAGTCTGTAACAACAGACAAAATATAAATACTTCGATGAGAGGGGGAGAAAATTGGGGAGTGGGGAGAAAAATGGGGAGTGAGGAGTAAAAATGGGGGACTGGGGAGAAATGGGGAGTGGGCAAAGATTACGTAGCGTTTGGGTTCCCATCCCACGGGTAGTGTTGGCACGGTTGGCAGCGGGACACCGTGGGAGGCTAGCACGGTCACGCCGAGGTGGTCAGCCCGGGGTATATATTCGCTCAGGCTGCCTTTTGTGTGGAGCAGACAGTGCTAACCTCCACACCCATCATCCTTCACAGTGGTCGAGGTTCCCACGCTGTCTGGTTCTCTCATGACACTCTTAGCCACCTCTCTGGGTCTGTTGTGGTACCCCCTTGTTACGTCTGGGGGTCTGTGATGGCATCCTTGTTACGTCTGGGGTCTTTTTTTTGTTACGTCTGGGTCTGTGACGGAGCTCTGTGATGGCACCCACACGACATCTGTGGTGGCATCGACATGACACCATCCCCCCCCCCAGGCTCCCTGGTGGCACCCGTGCTACGTAGGCACTACTACTCACCTCATGACACATTTACGAGACGCATGGCACTATTATCACCACCCCCATGACATCATCTCCAGCCCCATGGCACTCGTGGCACCGTTCCCTCAGAGGGCCACGTACGTACGCTCTGCACTTGGCTGCAGCACAGAAGGACGGGGATGTGTACATCTCGCTTGTTTACATCATCACCTAAAAATATACGTCACTGTGTAGGAAATAGATATCCGGCCTTCACAGGTACTGTGTCAACTGTCGCCTTCATTTGAACAACAGGGACGGCTGCTGAACAAGTCCAGTTGTTGAACAAAGTGGGGTGCCTATTGAATGAGCTGAGACAGCTGCTGAGTAAGCTGAGGACAAGTGTTGAGTAAGGCTGCGACACGTGCAGAACGAGTCGTGACGACTGATAAACTGCTGAGGTGAGTACTGAACCAGGGTAAGGTAGTTGGTCATTTAGGCTGGGGTAGTCGTTGGACCATTCAGGTAGCAGTTGAACAACCACAGTAACGACTGGACGGCTGAGAGACACATAATGACCACGTCTCAGTCACTGAGGCACTAGACCCACTAAATAACTAAACAACACAAGGCTTCATTATATTGTTTGATGCAGTGAGGGAACCTTCAAAACATTTACGTATATCTTTCGTGCGTTGTGGACTGTGTCGGTAAAGAATTCGTTTAACCCCATCAGTTGAATGTCTTGTGTGATGTTATCCTCCACCGCTCGAGCATCAGGGAGACTATAAAGACGACAGGGGTGTCCAGATGCCTCGCAGTGTAAATAAACGGAGAGTATATTCTTTCTTTTATTCACATGGATGTGGCCCACCAAATCGGAAGCCCCCTCAACCAGAGGACCACGTCCCGTCGTAAAATTAATGGACAGGGTTGTAATGTGTAGTTTGTGTTTATATTTATAAAGAAAACAGTGCCAGGGGATATGTACCGTGGGGGCAGTTGAGGTGGGGTATTGCGAGAGGAGTGGTGGAAAACGGGGTAGTAAAAATGGACTGGTCCCTCGAGGGTATACTCGTGGTTATGACCATTTGATGTGGGTGGGTGGGTGTGTGTGGGTGGGTGGGGGGGACGATACCTGGTAGTGCTCCTCGCAAGTCTGTCGTTGGAGGGGTTGTTGGTGATGGTTGTTGATGTTGTTGTGAGTGTCGGTGGTGCTTTCCTTCAGCTGTGGTTTGTGATGTTGACTTAAAGGGTGTCGGTGATGGTTTGATGGAGAGGGGGTGGTGTTGTTAGTGGTGCCTGGTGGAGGTGTGAGGTTGGTGGAGACAGCGTTGGAAATGATGTCATTGGCTATAAGTTGGGACGTAGATGTTGTTTATTTGGCTCGTATGGAGAGAGAGAGAGAGAGAGAGAGAGAGAGAAACCCCATGTGATGCCTTCATTGGTCGTGGTGGGTGACAGAAGTCTGTGATGGGTGAAGGCAGTAGTGATGATGGAGTGGTTGGGTGCGAGTGAGAGTGGTATTGGAAGGTAAGGTCGCTGTGGTGTTGGCAGCGAAATTGTTGGCAAGGAGTTGCTGGTCATTGCCATCAGCATTCTGGTTAGGTTTGGTTAGATGCTCTTCCCTGTGGGTGTAATAGTGATGTGTTTTAGTGGTGCTGGAAATACCATTGGTAGTAATGGTGATAGTGAAGATAATAATAGTGATGATAGAGGTGATGAACTTGTCAATAACGATGGTGGTGGTAGCGTTGGTGAAAGTGTTGATGAAAGTGTTGTTGTTAGAGGTCGTGATATTGGTTGTTATAAGGTGGTAGGAGTAAGTGTAGCGAAAGGAGTTGTAGTTTTTAGTGGTCTTGAGAACAGTACTCGTGTTGGTTCCGCGTCTACGGTTAGGAATAAGTGATGCTGGCGGTAGGGTTATGTTGGTAGTGTGTGGCAGGAGCGATTGCGGTGGTAGAGGGGAACGCTGCGAGATTGATAGACTGACAGACAGACAAACAGACAGATAGGGTGGTTGGAACCACTGGGACACGGGAGACCGGACAACCCCGCAGGGCGAGCATGAAAGACCCCGTCTGTTTCACTGATGGGGACCTCGTGAGCGTTATGTGGTGGTGGTGGTGGCGGTGGTGGTGGTGTCTGGCCCTTGGCTGTCTCTTACCACCGCTGTAACTGTTGTCGTTATTGCTGCTGCTGCTGCTGCTGCTGCTTATCCCGAGTGCGTTCGAATGGGGGTTAGATTGCGTTGGGGCATATTGGGGTGGGTGTTTCGTAGTGTGTGTTGAAGGGGGTCTGTTGGAGTGTGTTACATGACACCAGTTTCTCAGATGTTTCTCTCTCTCTCTCTCTCTCTCTCTCTCTCTCTCTCTCTCTCTCTCTCTAATGCTCGTATGTTTGGGTGTATTTCGGGTGTTTTATCAGCTGTGTAAGACCGATTTGTGTATTGATTATGTGTACGTGGGTGTACCTTACTGCACGGGGTGACATCTTTATATATCTTGATAACAATATATGGTTATACCTCGGGCTACGATGCGGCTGTGTGTATACTATACAAGTTTTGAGTATACCATGCAATCTCTTTGTGTCTGCAATTGCCTCGTAGTTATGGTATATGTGCAGTCAACACGTGTATGCCGATCTATTTATACATCATTATATTTTTCCACGCCATGATTAAACAGCGGCAAAAATGTTTCCTCTGATGTTTTGATACCAACAACGAGTCTAATCCAATTAGTTCTCTGGAATAATAATTATTTTTTTCCAATAACCCAGTTATTATCGCTTTTAGTTAATTAGTGTCAGACCCCTTCACGAGATATAGATATTAGTTTATATCAAACGATTCGATCGCCTCCTGGACCTGTGGCACAAGGCAATCAATGATAAATATATATATATATATGTATATATATATATATATATATATATATATATATATATATATATTTAAAGAAAACAGAAAACACACTACCTGCCTGAGGGGGTCCAGAGGACGATTCTCAATGTCTTAAACGAAACATATGTAAATTTACACTACGTAGTATTCCCATACTCTAACAATACTTACGCGATCTATGACTTTTACATTGGCATGAGCCATATACATAGCGAGAGTGTATGTGGTCCCCAAATTTATCCTTGACACTTGAAGAACGTGTTAAAGACTTCCTTTCCTTTGTTGGGTGTTGCTTGACGACGAGAGCCTGAACGACCATGGCAGTTCATAGGGTTTTTAAAAGCCCGAACAACTAACCAACTAACCTAATACTGGCCTTTATTTTTTTGTATCATCGGAACATGGTTTGCTTTAGTTTGCAGGTGTCCTGTGTCATGTCCTTTGCTTGGTAATCATCTCCTTGGGTTAAAGTCAGGATGGAAGACTGAAGTAGTTTACTCTTCTTAGGTATGTTTGACAAAGCCTTCTTCAGGAGATTAATATTCTCCTGAAGAAATCTTCGTCGGAAGTATTCAAGTAGATTGAATTCCTAGACTTCGCTTCCATTTTTCCTTGTCGCATGTTATTCAGTTTTGTCACTGTGATTAATCACCCATTAGTACGGTATGGGGAGTAGAGTTCTACTACACCCGCAGGGCCCCATCTACTGAACATCCTCTACCTTTAAGGAAATGGGGGGCTAGGGTGTGGATGTGAAGCACGCGTGCTGTTTGAGACCCTCATGGGGTCTTTTGCATGGGGAGGGGGGGAGGGGCAAGAGGAGAGAGGAGTGAGAGGAGAGAGAGGCAAGGACCGGGCGAGCGAGGGAATGTGCTGGTGCAGGAAGAGTTGGGGGAGAGGGAGAGTGTGAGAGGGAGAGGGGAGAGGGGAGTGGGAGAGTGTGTGTGTGTTGCATGGTTCATGGGAGTGCATGCCATTGCATGCCTCTCATTCCTGGCAGGGAGGGTCATGGGAGGTGAGTATGTGCGCTCGTGTTCCTGTAGCTCTGGGTCGGTAGATTGAAGTCGTATCTTCCTGAAAAGATAAAAACAGGACCCAGGCTACGTGTCCTGATGACTTAAACCGGAATTAACCAGACTCTTTTTTTGATCTAACTTGCTTGGTTAACTGATCTCGTCGGTCTAACTTAACTAAGAAGATACCAAGGACCACATATGCTGAACTATTTGACATTGACTTCAACACCAACTGAATCCCACGTCCTTAACTTCCACACAGGCTCACCTACACGTCGTTGACTTCCACACAGGCTGGACTAAACCCCTGTAGTCTATAGACAGACGTGTGTGTGTGTGTGTGTGTGTGTGTGTTGGGAGGGGAGAGGTGATGTTCACCTTCCACGGCCTTCAAAGGTAAACTCCACTGCCCCTGGGGGCTCAAGGCGTGGCGTGGTGTGTGGGATGCCCGCCACCACCACTCGTCGTAGCCCCAGGGTAAGAGAGAGAGGCAGGCCTGCAGCAGCAGCAGCAGCAACAACACAGTGAACCACGGGGGAACGTCACGAGGTATGTGACGGCATTTCATCCGTAACAACCCTTCTACTCCCCCGGTTCATGAAAGAGTAATTCTAAATCTGAGTTGTGAATAGGTCACTGATTGTATAGCGGGGTTGTTATGCAATCCAGTCGATTGTTGACCAGGCTTTGCAAACGGTTCAGTTGCATATTTGTTCGGTAATCCATTCATTGTTATCCAGTCCTTGGAGGCAGCTCACTAAACCACGTAATTCTTAATGTGAGTCTGTTATTGAGGCCGGGTCCCTGTACCTCTTAAATGCACTCTGTATCCTCCAGTAGGAATTCACAGCATATTCGCCTCTCCTGCCACAAAAAAAAAATCAAATGAAAATCAGACACGATTACCGGGTTCGGGAGAGAGAGAGATAGAGATAGATAGAGAGAGAGAGAGAGAGAGAGAGAGAGAGAGAGAGAGAGAGAGAGAGAGAGAATATACATACCAAGGGGGGATGGCGAAGCCTCCAGCTGGGGAATAGGGGCTCAGGGAAGGTGGGTCATTAGCCCCGTAGACGTCAAAGCCCTCGCCTCGCACCTTGCATCTCTGAGATCGTCTTTCCTCCAGATGTAAGAGAGATAATAATCTCCGCTGTTGCCCAACCGTTCGTCCGTGTCATTGTGTCCACTTGTCTGTCTGTGTCTGGTGTCTGCCTCGTCGACCACTCGTTGCAGCAGCTGTTGAAAACCTTCCAAGACATTTGAAAAGAGTCGATCTGCTTCATCATCCGCAAACACGAAAAGGGCCAGCCACAGCTGAAACATCCGTAAACATCAAAGGCATTTTTCACCACAACAGCTACATGTGTAGACATCAAAGGGCATTTCACCACAAGAGCAGCATCTGCAAACGTCAGGGGCATTTCACCACAACACCTGCATCTGCAGACATCAGAAGAAGGCGTTTCACCGAAACAGCAGCATCTGTAGGCATCAGGAACCTACTGCACCACTAGGGCAGCATCTGTAAACAACAAAAAACCTGCTCCACAACTTCAACATCCATAGCCATCAAAGGCGAGAGCCGCCTCCGCCTCCTCCACAGCAGCATCTTGTGAGCATCAAAAGCGTGGCATCTCACCACCGCTCCATCCTCAGCGTTATAAGATGAGAGAGAGAGGGACGGTATAGCCCGCTCAGGTGTTGAGCAGCATCCAATATTATCTCCTGATTTACTCTCATCTCTCGCTGTCCATCTGCCTCAGTATAATGTTTAGCCTCTCTACAACGACCCTTCTCGTTTCACGCTTCGCCTCCAGTATTCTACATCACAGGTCGAGCAAGGGTGGTATGCCCACTGGGGTATTAAATCTCATACACAAGAATAAGATATACTTCATTTTTCCACGGTCGAGACCATTGAGGGAGATGATGATAAGACCACGTCATGTTCTCTTTGATATTCTTGAGGTGAATGATCTGCCAAGGACTCGTGGCTCACAAGGGGACGAAGAGAAGATCGTCCTCTGCGGGTTCTCGTCTATCTTGTGTTCGTTCCGTCTCTCAGCGCTGATGATCAGTCAACAGAGATGATGTCGCTGCAGGGTAGCACTCGTTGCTCTTGTCTTTTTCCCCTTGGCTCTGTACATCACCTTTATTTTAAGAACGGGGGGATTTTTAGGCGCGTGATAAAAACGTTTATTAATTCACACCTTCTGGCATCGTTCAGTTCCGTCTCACAGGTGTGTTCAAGAGGGAGGCTTCGTCTCTGCCAACACTGCTTACCACCAATTGCCATCGCAGGGCTGGTGCCAATACAGAGGTCGGTACCGACACAGAGGTTGGTACCAACACAGAGGTTGCATCATCGGCTTATATGAAATACAGATGGCCTTGATACTCGAGTTGGGCTGGGGCTCCCGTGGAGAAGAATGGTCGTGTAAACACCGCTAGAGGGAGGGAGGGAGGGAGGTATGGCCTGAAGCCTGACGGGGAAGAGGGTAGGAAGTGACCTGATACTACCACAGGAGTTGTGAGGTCGACGTCGACGGCCTTGGCGGAATGAGTGTAGGGAAAAGGAGAAAAGGAAATGAGAAGGGAGAAGGAGGAGAAGGAAATGGGAAAGAGAGAGAGAGAATGAGAGATAAAGGGAGAAAGAGAGAGGTAGAAAAGTATGGATTTTTAAGGAAGGTAGCAAGAAGTTAAGGGGAGAAGATGAAAGGAACTTGAGGCTGATGATGATAATAGGAACAGGAAGGTAATTGATGGTTTAAAAGGGCTTTAAAGGGAGGGGCACTGCTGATGGAGGAGAGGAGGGGGAAGCTACAGAAGGGAAAGGGATGTAGGGGAAGAAGGAGGGAATTCTCCAGTGATGAAATACCTGGATAAGGGTCAGGAAGGTCGTGTTCAGGGAGCACAGGGAGCTGAGACGGACGTAAGGTACATCTCAGCTTGCAAAGGCTCTACCCTGAACCCCAACACACTCCCTTCATTTCTCAAAGACAGTTAAAGAAAGCGATGAGAACTCGTAATTAAAGAGGACCTTCATTTGATGGTGCTTCTGATGGAGACGCATCTGTAGTGATAACTTTTCTGGGGGGGAAATTTCATTAAACAAGTTAGGTTTTCTGTGGGTCTCGTGTCTCCTGTGTCACCTGTGTACCGAGTCAGATGTTGGGGACA
>JAYMFT010126090.1:0-13141 GCA_038088735.1 Panulirus argus | reverse complement strand
GGGAGGGGGGGGGGGGGAGAGAGAGAGAGAGAGAGAGAGAGAGAGAGAGAGAGAGAGAGAGAGAGAGAGAGAGGTGGAGGGAGGAGGAGAGGCGAGGACTGCCGGCACCTCTGCTACCCTACCACACTTACAGGGTGGGAGGGGGGAGAGTAAATTGCCACGAACATCGTGCGTGTTTGGTTTCGTGCGCGCCCTCTGGTTTCGTGTGTGCGTGTGCGTGGTATTTGTTGATCCAGCGTTCCAGATGTATTGCGCCTCGCGCGTTATGAAGAGCCAAGCGGCGCCTGTTGGTGTATTTGCAAGGGTAGTACACAATGGTCGGTGGTGGCGAGAGGGAGGGTTGGGTCGTCCCCCCGGCCACCTCCACCCACCATCGTACTCGTCCGTCCCCTTCCCACCCCCTCCCTCCTTCCCCCATTCTCTCCCACAATGCAACGCGTCGGGAGGCTTGTTTACACGTGACGTCAAAGGATTAAGTCCATTGTGGCTTTAATTACGCCGTTTCTCACACCGCACACTACTCTCCTCCCCAGCGCTACCACAGCCGAAGCCCTGAACCTTCTCCCTTGCCTCCCCGCGTGCATAAAGCACAGACTAGGGAACCAGAGAGAGGAATAACGACATAAAGCTTCAGTGCTGATATTTTGGGTCAGACTCGGACTACTACGACAGTGCACAAAGTGTTGTGGAAAGAGGCTTGGCACATGCAGATGAAGAAAGTTCCATCGCACGTGCAGGAGTGTTTCGCGTCAGAGGAGACACCGCCTGGCAGAGGCAGGGTCATCTGTGCCAGGAGGAGGAGGAGGAGGAGGACGTTGCCCTACGTACGTGACAGACAGGAACCTAACGGCAGCTGTTGTTACACCTGGCGCAAAAAAAGGCTCACTGCCCCACCTTTTCCCCGACGAAACAGACGACGCGAACCAAAAGGCTTGAAACACTGGGGCGGAGGTGCCACTGGGTCCTCCCTCACACTGGGACAGCCATGAAAGCTCCTGCGTGTGGCAAGAAGAGTTTTGTGCGTTCTCCAGGCACTTTTGGTCGCCAGCAGGAAGCGGCGTCAGCTTCCTGCCGCAGGAAGGCTAGCTAGGGTGGGCGGTTCGGGTCTGCCCAAGGCGCCCGCTTGGCGCCTTATAAATAGAAAAGTGTGATTTCGGAGCATTACTCCATTAGCGGCCGAGGTGAGGTCTCTCTCTCTCTCTCTCTCTCTCTCTCAATGTAACACAGAGAGAGTAATCACTCACACTCGACGAAGATTGTGATGATGCAGCGGCCCCCGTAGAACGTCCCTCTTCTTTCACAGCGGCAGGTGCTAGAGAGCATTGGAGGCGGACAAGTTGGGCGGAAGATCAAAGTGCCGAAAAAATCTTTCATCCGGAGTGTCGGAGGGAAGGACTTTACTCAAAGTAATAACTCAGAGACAAAAGAATGGATAAAGGATATTGCTAGGACGAAGCCTCCTGTTGGATGCGACATAGGAGAGATAAAAGGACAAAAAGAAAAGGACAATGAGGAGGAAAAGAGGGGGAAATCTATGCCGGAAAACCAGGAGGCGGCCTGGAAAAGTTATACCGCAACGTGAAGAGGGTGGCTGAGGGGAGACTAGTTTGAGTGGTGTGTG
Source organism: Panulirus argus (assembly GCA_038088735.1). NCBI lineage: Eukaryota > Metazoa > Arthropoda > Malacostraca > Decapoda > Palinuridae > Panulirus > Panulirus argus. The sequence continues at coordinate 11,520 of JAYMFT010126090.1, read as the reverse complement.
AAATCCAAGAAATCCTCGATCTACCGATTGGGCAGAAGCCCCGAAGGAGGAATACGTGGGAGGAATGCATTCGTATCCTACACTCCTCCTGGAGGCCAAGGACATAGGAGGGTGTACAAGCAAGGAATCCAGTCCATCCTAAAAGCCTTCCAGTACGGGGTATATGCAGATGATCAGCGAAAACAGAGAAGCCTTGGCACCAAGGATTTTGAAACCGTTCTCAGACACACCACCGTGTCTGATCGCCGACGGCAGTACCTACCTGATGGTGCGATGGTACCGAGTTTCAAGGGGCGTGTGTGTGTGTGTGTGTGCGTGTGTGTGTGTGTGTGGTACCGACCCAACCACGGGTAGTGTACTGAACCCCTAAAACACCCCCCACCTTAATGCGTGGTTGGTGTGTTTCTGGTGACCTGCCGCCAGGCTCGATGCCGTGAAGGCATGCAAGAGACCTGGTACTAACCTGACGGTGGGCGTCGGGGTGCCTGCAGCGACGCAGGGCAGGACCACAGTGCCGCCCTCGGGCACGGTGACGGAGCGCCGCTTGTCCTGGATCACCGGGCGGGTCATCTCGCCGGGCTCTGTTGGCACAAAAGGGAGAGAACTGAATGACACGACACGGGTTAAGGGGGGAAAATAAAAAAAGAAAAGGAAAAGAGAAGTATAAATCTAGCCGACAAGGAATTGGGTCGTAGTCATCGTGTGCTCGCTTTCCCCCCATAGTCTGCGTTATCCTCAGAGAGAGAGAGAGAGAGAGAGAGAGTGTATGCACAATCATCCTTGGTTCCTCCTTACACCACTTGAAAAATAAAAAAAGACGTGTTTACCACACGCCGGGTCCTCCCGACTCTCCCTCTCCCTCTCTCTCTCTCAACCACCGCTGGGATCTCATCTGACACTCTGAAGGGGACGTGCACTACGCCGAAACCCAACCTCGCCACCGTCACCTCCTCGCCACCTCAGATCCCACGTCTCCGGGTTGCAGTTCCGATACCACATCCGCATCGAACACCCACACACACACCAAGAGCTCGTACAAGAACGACAGTTCCCCCATCCCATCCCATCCCATCTCATCCTCACCCATAATATAAAAAAAAAAGTAATTTAGGATATTCTTTGACATTTGTCAAAAAAAAAAAAAATACAAAGCCTTTAAGAAAAATACTTTTCTCATAGTCAATAATAGACTTTTTCCAGTCTATAAAAATATCTTTCTTTAAAGTTTACATGAATTTAAAATTCTCAAAGTCTAACCAAATTTATTTTTCCAAAGTCTATGAGAAATATTTTCTCTTTTTTTTTTTCAAAGTCTATTATCGTTTCTATTTACCGTCTATTCAAAACGTTCAGCGGCGTTCAAACTCCATCAGCGCGTGAACGATTTTCGCTGGCAATAAACGGGATTATCAAATAAACGTCATCCTAATCTGCATTCTCCATAAAGAGTTCATTTGTGTATGTCAAAAACTTTTTTGGCCGTAGAGATTAAAAAGAAAAAAAAAGTACAATCCCGGGTCTCTCACTTGCCTTTCTCTGTAGAGATGATGTTCTCCTGGTATGTATACTCGTACAGTCATCAATGATGTCAACAGCTCCTTTTTTCTTTCTACAAAGCAATCAACCTTGCGTCTAAGCCTTGTGTCCATCGCCTTCTCTCCCAGTGTCTCAAATCTCATTCTCTTCCGGCTGTTCCAATCTAGACATCAGGATTGGACACGATCACGACTGAGCGAGCGAGACTGGAACCTCAGACGTCGGAATGACAGCCTAGCTGAGCTACCTAAAACCGGGCGAATCCGTTCGGCTGGACCAATCTGGGTAGCTAAGGTGATTGAAGCCTCCCTGAGGGGGGGGGGGTTCGTGATAATGGCGCTCACAAAGCGGAGATAAACCTCTGTGTAAACAATATTCAGTTCTCGTGTTTTACGGCAGTCTGTCGGGACTGACACTCTCATTTATCGGGCGCATATTTAGTTCCCTTATTTGCGTTACCTGTGGGAGTAAGGTCTCGTACTCTGCACACTCCGCCATAGACTTTTATCCTTCTCAGCACCAATATCATTCAAGTTCTGCTCTGGAGAGCAACAGATGAGGCAAAAGTGACCACATATATATTTCTCTGAGAGATATTGCTTCCTATACATATTTATAGGCGTCGATCTTTCGTTTATATATATATATATATATATATATATATATATATATATATATACTAGCCTAAGTCTGGCACCCAATTCATCAAGCAACAAAATTATGGGAGAAAAATTTTTTCCGACCAATTTGGTTAGCATTCGTCTCTTCTTCCCTTTTTCACCTCCTTCCCTCCATTACCGCGAGAGATTTCATTAAGATCTTATCGAAATTTCCCATTTTCCCATTCGCAGTTCGGATGCAATGACGTAATATTGTTACGCAGATTGCGCCTCTGAGCTGAAATAGTTACTGCCACTGCCCGCTGACACTGACCGAGTGTCCTCATCGCTATCACTTAACATCTATTTGGTTTCTGTAAAGCGGTCGCGTCTGTAGGCAGTGGTGTGTGTGTGTGTGTGTCCTGTCCCCCCTTCCCCCCTGATGCTACAAGATTAACCGGCGCAAAGAGAGAGATATTGGGGTCGTTTACATACACGTCCGGGTTCAAGGTGGGTCGTTCACCTCTCTCCCCGTTACCTCAATATCGCTTTCTCTGTTTCCCCAAAGGTAAGGGAAAAAAAAAAAAACAAGTATCTCCAGTTTTTGCTTTACCTTAAATTCGCGGAAATGGAAGCAGCATCATTTGTTCCATACACAGGTGACTTAACACAAGGGGGGCTGGACGAGCGTCCATGCTTGTGTGGTGCTGTGGACGGTGTGTGTGTGTGTGTGTGTGTGTGTGTGAGCAAGTGAGCCAAGTTTCGAAGCAGGTGAAGTGCAGGATCCGGGGCCGACATAGATGCTGGTCATGTACACTGATGGATTCGAAGCTTCGGTTTTTGGAAAGTGAGGGATATAAACGAATGATGCAGGATCTGAATGTGAGGCGGATGTACCGCAATCACCATTTCAAATACGGCATCCACCTCCCTTCCATCCGTCTACTGTGGTGGAGATTGTTGTAGGACAGGTGGAGCAGGCTAGTCTGCGGTAGCTTCAAGCGAACCTTATGGACGAAGCAGTTCCGCCCCGTTGGACTCGAAACAAACTTGAGTTGAGGTTAACTTGCCATCATCTCTGAAGTCTTGAACAATGCCAAACTCGTTCAACACACTCGATTGCAAAGTTGTAGTCCAGACAGTACAGAAGATGCTCTCTGTTTGTCCCCTCCGTTTACAGAAAAGAATAAAGTGTCTGTTCACTATTGCACCCTCACAGCGGGGAACCAAGAGAATCAGATGCTTCATATTCACATTTACGGTGGGTTTCGGGGCGGAATATCTCTAAACATGAAGTCTACTTCCTATGCCACTTTTCTCATTGTACAGCATGACTTATACTTGCATACACGTATCTTCCACTTCTATTTCACTAATCTAAACGGTCCAATTTGTTGACGTATACTTAGGCAAAGCCTCCTACCTTTCTTGCTGTGTTTCCTTCGCCAACAATATCACAGACGTGCTTTGTCTGTGTATACTTAAGACAAATAAAGCCTTTCAGATTGATTAAACTGATTATTCAAAGCTTACTGTTTAATGCCCCTTAGCTACTGTTCACGAACTTGGCGGCATTTCCCCCCGTGCATTAAGCTTCACAATTAAACCTGCTTTCCCATATAATTCAGTGATGTCCCCTAATCCATCGCCCTCGGGCTCTCTCAAGTTCCGGCGACAGATGATATGAGATTATTAGAATAATTTCATCATCACACAGAGCGATGATAACGTCTACCTTCAGCACGTACTGTGTCCTTATTTCAAGCCTAGCTCTTGTGGTAGTTGTTCTTGCTAAATGTAGCTAGGTTTCTGGCTGAAATAAGTCTCTATTTCTCTTTCTCTCTTCCGATAACTCGTTCTAAGCAACCCCCTTGCTGTTATCAGGATGGTTTCGAACAGAGAACAGCCTAGAGGTGTTCGAATTCACTCGCCCACTTGACCTGGGCGTCTGTCCTAAGGGTTCGTTGCGTTAGCCAAGCGACACGCCGCAGTCTGTCCTGGGAAATGTCACGTTAACCACAGACACGCCGCCGCCTGTCCTGGGATTTGTCACGTTACACCCCCACCCCACAGACATGCCGCCGCCTGTCCTGGGAAATGTCACGTTAAGGAACGACAAGCCGCCTTCCGTCCTGGGAAACGTCAACGTCTACCTTTTTCAAAAGCTTTTGTTTCTTGCGTCCTGCGATAATGGACATCGTCTTTAAGAACCAGTTTCTTTTGTAAATGCTCGACGCATAGAGAGAGGCTTTAGAAATAATTCTAAATATCAATATCTAATTCAGTGAGGTTAAATAGCTGATGGAGAAATCTCGTACATCTCTACGGGTTTATTGTAATGGGCTCCACACAGAATCGAATACCAATCTTCATTTACTTGAGGGACTTTACTGCTAGAGCCAACATGCTCCGTACTTTCATTTACGGGTATTATATCCATTTACTTACTCTTGCGTTTACTTTTACAGTTACAACGTTCATTTACATATTCCTGTGTTTACTTAACACCTATACCGATTCTTCAGATTTGTTAATTACGTCATGAATTTCACCAAAACTTCCGTCACAGTTCCCCAGTGCGCTGCAATCATCAGTACATCCTATGGTGTTTGGCAGAGGTTCAACAGGAAGGAATTTATTTCACATAACACAAGAACGGAGATTTTCAGCTTTCTGTTGGTCTAGGAACCCTTACAGTCTTCGGCAGAAGTTTAACGAAAATGGATCTTTCGTAGGAAATATCTTGACTACATTCCATAAAATAAGAACGATGTTTTTGAACCTTTTTCTCAGAGTCTTGGAACCCTGCAAACAACATTTGATATTTCCTGGAACCCTGCAAGAAACATTTGATACTTCCTGGAACCCTGCAAGCAACATTTGATATTTCCTGTAACCCAGATCTTCTCCATCCACTCTTTCCCCTTCTGTCTGAAAGCAAAATTTTGTCATACCTTTCTTGAGCAATATTGTGGCAACTTAACCATCAGCCAAGGCTGAGTTAAAGAGAACTACTTCATCTATGCATTTGCGAACGACTGGTTTCCATAAGTGTTCTTTTTAAATCATTACAGAATTTCGCGAAGCCCCTTGAAGGATGCTTAAAACCCTTCGGGGTTCCAGGGAACCCTTCGGCGTTCCAGGGAATCCCAGTTGAAAGAAGAACACCGCGCAAGAGAATGGTTCCTGGAATATGACACAGTCATATGGATACTGGGAAGCCTTGCCTCACTCACGCTCTGGTACTTTCGCGTCCGGCAGACGTACAACGGATGGACCTGGACTTCCAGAGGCTAACTGGGAGAGCACTGCGGTGCGATCTTTGAACAAAGCCCCTAAGCACGATGGTACAACCCTTGAGCATTACTTAACAACCCCTTGGGCACAGTGATCTCCTGGTCTTTGACCTTGGCCCTTGAGGACTCTTAGATCAAGGCCCAAGCCACTGTGCCCGGGAGTCGTACCGCCGTGCCTAAGGCATGCATACCTTGGTGCTCAACGTTCCTGAGTCGTGCTCGACGTTGATAACATCGAGCTCAATCGTCGCGCCGTAGCGCCTGAGGGTCGTGCCTTCGTGGTTCAACTGTGCTAGCTGGAGTCGTAGTCGAGGGTCGAAGAGTCGTGGTCGAGATAGCAACAACAAAATCTTCCACGATCTCGCAGTTTTTAACATGTCTGCCGTGAATGACAACGACTTTTGTTGTTTTTTTTTTGTAATTAAGTTACAAGCCTCACCTTAATGGGCAATAGAGGGATTTAGAAACGCTCGGTGATAATTGCAGAGGTAATGAACGAGTCTATTGCCTGCAATTTCACGATTATCACCCTGAGGAGAAATAATTCTGGTAATAATCTGTGAAGGTACATCCTCGTTTACCTTAGCGATTTGTAATCTTTTCTGATATAAAGAATATAGTTATATCTTATTTTTTTTCATGGCATATTCCTATTTAGGTAAAATAAGACACTTGATATATCAGTCTTGTGAGTAAAGACTTGCTTTACTTAATACTTGAATTGTTATGTCGTGTCATATCTGGCGGACCAACATCATCAAACCAACATCACAACTTCACATCCGTATTGTCTACCAGGGAGCTGAACCACTATTTCCCCTCCTGCAGAAGTTGCCACAGACAGTGTGGCAGCGCCTCCTCCGCCAGCCACATCATCCTCCAGTGGTGCCCTGCACAGCAGACGAATCCTCTGTCCGTGTTCTTTGCCCACGAAACGTAATACTGGAGGTCAACACCTGTGTCACCTGGTCCCTGTGGCTTGCCGGTGGCTCGCTCGTGCGTCCAGAGGGGTCGGTCTTAAGGCGCTGTCTTCTACGGCGAAGGTAGCAGTCAGACGAGGCTACGAGAGCAGGGCAGGTCCCAGTCTCCAAACCAGTCCTTCGACATCTGGTGGGCACAAGTTTCCTCAGTCTCCAGTGGCAATGGACGTCTGACTGCCACCTACTGCCGATGGATGGATGTTCCCTGGCAAATGGCCCCTATTTTTCTATCATCTTTCATCTAAATTCTCCGTGTTTTTTTTTCTCTCTCTCTTTCTCTCTCTCTCTCTCTCTCTCTCTCTCTCTCTCTCTCTCTCTCTCTCTCTAGCTTGCAAGCGCGACCTAAACGACCGAGTTGCTCACCTCGGGGAAAGGTACACAGAGCGTCACTTTCGGCAACACACACAAGACAAATTCGTCCGCTCGAACTCTTCACCGAATCTCCGACTCGAAAACGCCTCTCCAGCAAACAGGTCACATACTTCTCCTCCGCACTTCACCTGCGACTTCAAACAGCTTTACACAAAGGCCTTTTGCCAAAGGGGCATATCCCAGTTCTGCCGATGACGATGGTACCTGTCGCTTTCGAGTGTTTTTCTTGTCGCCTACACCGAACAATCTGTATCCATCAGTCTCCATTCTTTATCGGTTATAAATAGTGTTCACACATTTAAGTCTCGACACAGTCTATGGGAACTGCTTTGTTCAGCTCATTGTTCTATGTACTAGTGTCATCTATCCACCAATCATCCCTGGCTTGCCCCTTAACCTCTACGCAACTCCGTCCATATCCAACACAGACACTGATATGGCCTCCAAGACAACGCAAGAACCGCATCATGATCTCCGACACACCGACTCTCCGCCTCCACCACAGGAGACTCGTTTAAACGCTGTTACCAAACACTGTGCAGGAGGACGTGGAGTTCCCTCCCACACACCAGGAGGACGGGGTTTTTTGGCAGCCCAGGGCAAAAATAAGGAACATCAACTACAACATTTACGGGGAAATAAAAGTTAGATCAACAGCGCAAAATTCCCGCGTAAAATTTGTCCAGTACACAGTAGTGCTAAAGTCAACAAATGTGACAACCACACTATCAACTGTACATACCGCAGTCCCTCTCAACCAAAAACCGTAACGCGTTGGGGGAAAAAAGGAAAAATATGTATCGTTTTCAGTTTAAAATCCCGACAAATTAATCATCATTGTAATGATCATCGCCAGGATTATATGATCAACCAGTATAGAACTGCGGTGAGAGGTGGCGTATGGAAACAACACAAAGTATTGCTGGAGGCTGGTGGTGGTGGTGGTGGCGGGTCTGTGGCAGCGTATGCGCCATCGAGAACTGAAAACCGCCCGTTCTTCGCCAGCACCTTCCAGGACATTCTCAATTCACATTAAAGTCGCTCTTGTCCTGATGGCAGGCCATGGGTCTGCTGAGGCCTCTAGTTCGCTCGACTGTTTCGTTGGCAGTTCATGGATCTGTAGGACCCTCCAGTTTGTGTAGATGTCCTGTCGGTAGTTCATGGTCTGTTGAGGCCTCCAGTTTCTGTAGCTGTCCTGCGGGCAGTCCATGGTTCGTATGGTCTTCCGGTTCGTGTGGCTGTCCTGCTGTCTGTTCCTGGTCTGTCGGGGCCTCCAGTTCATGGAGTTGTCCTGTGGGCGGCTAGACTTCCAGTTTGTGTTTTTGTGTTGAAAAGTCGAACGATTCCTTTAGCAACAGCTAAACAGACGCATGGAAGAATTCAAGACATTGAGCCACCAGAAATAGTACCTTTACTCTCCTGTCTACCGTCTAGTTAATTATTCGTAATGCGGGATTCTTTCCCCATAAGCTGAAGAACTTTAAAAGACATCCTCAGCTCGGTATCAGACGCAAGTCTGAATGTCCGGACGTGAGGCGTTCTAGACTTACTGTCTTAAGACTGAGATCGCCTAGTGGTCTCCAACACCACAAAACTGGTTTCGGGAAAAATGTTAACATTAAAATAGTACACAGCAATAAAAGACTTTTCTTTTTTTTCAGGATTAAATTTTCGTAAATAACGAATATTCGAGAGTGACTATCGAGACAACGAACATTTCACAGAAGAATAGAAAGAAAACAAGAAAGAAATAACTTTCAAGATAGCACTAGAGCGGTGGGCAGAGAAAACGAAATAAGATATATATTCCCCTCCAGCTCAGGAAATACATACATATATCCAGAACCACTGAAAACGGGAGGAGAGACGGACGGGACAGGACTGTGGCACAAAAAGAAATGTTAGGGAAAATAGCTCAGAGGAATACGAGGCTTAGAGAGAGATTGTGGATTGGACGGTGCGTATAGTATGGGTATGGGGAACAGGGGAATGCAAACAAGAATTGTTTCCCATCGACACTAAAAACACTTTGCTGAAAATGAAAACGGAACCCAGCGAAAACAGAAACGGTACTGGTACTTCAAAACTCGAATTTCGAATGCTGGCTGAAAAAGCCGTCGGAACTACGCCAGAAGTATTCGTGATTTCCATAAGGCTAGGCGTAAGATATGAAGGCTGGTCTCATACCGGCCATAACCACGAGCGTATAATGACATTTCTCGAGGGGTGAGTCTCCGAGATAATATATGATGATAGGTATAAACCCTACCAGCCATGAATGTGTATAAACAAGATACTTTGACTCATCAGAATGCCTGATAAAGTCGATCTCCGACGGTCGAAACCATGACCCGTACCTATCCTCTGAGCCAGCTATTTACCTGAGCCACAGACAAACACGAAGGCAAATGAGCCTCGAACTCGTTGAAGCTTTATTAGACGAGGTCTCCTGAAGAAGGAAGAGGTCCAAGACGTGATGGACACAGACGCCAGTATTACTAAGAACCTGCTGGTCACTGTAGCCCAAACATACGACTCCCCGGCAGTACACACTCAAACCACAAAGGCACAGGTACAGGCCATCCCCTTTCTAAAGTTGAGGGAAATTGTATAAAGCCTTTCCTACCAGCCAGCATCTAAGAACTCCAACCGGCAATCGAGATCCCACTCATATAAACGACATACTAAAACGATACAGTATCAGAAATTTTTCGCAGAAACTCACACACACAGTTGCCTACACTAAGGGCAAAATACAGATTCCTACTAGAACTTCATGCAGACTTTGAGAGAACATAAAGAAAACAAATGGTGGACGTGGAGTGTCTGTAAAATACTCTGATCTGTAACAAACTGCTGGGAGATCTTGAAAGGTCGCTGTGGATTTGGTGATGATGAAAGCTGAAAATCTGAAGTTGTTATTTGTCCTGGTATAAAAACCACGAGAAGTCGAATACCAAGCGGTAACAGAGCAGCGAAAGATCAGCGAAACATGAAGTGACACACTTACAAATACCGTCCAGAATATGATTTTCTGGGAGACTTTAGTCTGCCACGAACGACATGGAAATTGACAGGTAAAAAAAATAAAAACCTGGTCGTGAGAAATTTGTAGATAGTAGTTTAGATGAAGGATCACACACGACAGAACTTCTCTGTATTCGCCTCGAAAGTGCCCAAAGTCAACAAATAACACAGGCAAAAACTTCTTCAACCTACTGTACACAAACAGTAAAGGACGAGTTCATAACTTCTCTTTCACTAGAAAACTTCACATAATGACTGTGTGAACGAAAGAAAAAAAGAAAGAAAAACTTCAAAAGATAAACGGAACAAACGAAACAATTATCTTTTTGCTTGGTACGTTGATGGACAAGTCTGTGAGGGGCCGCCTGAACGCGGGAAACGGCGATCAAGTATGAAAGAAAATGGAAGATGTTGATCAGCGTCCCACTGAGAGAGGACCTCGACAGAGGTCACCACGCACACAGTGCTTACCACAGCGATAAAACACAAGCCAATAAAAATGGGGTTCCACACGACGCCGTGGAAAAAATATCACATGACAATTTCCCTACAAATTCCTTCCCGGAACCAGATGCCTCGATCCTATGTATATATATATCCTTTTAACACAATGTTTAGACCCTTTGGAAAAGGCATAAGAGAGGGGTAGGCTTCTTTACCCCTTTTCGTTGCACTTTTCGAATCTTTTCTTTTTGTGTGTGTATTATTACGACGCTACGAAGGTTTAAGTTATTCCCGGTTTAATACCTTCGTATGTCTTTAATAAATGGGCCCCACTTACTGCCTTCCCCACTCAGAATCTATCATGAAAATTATCAATTCAATATTCTTTTTCTCAGTGGTATTCTTATATAGTGGTAACTGTTCCTTACACAACCGGACTCCTGAGCTGTGGATAGGGTACCCTCCCTCCCGCATCTGGAATCAATGTGCGCCGTGGACACACTAGTATTACCCACACTATAAGAGCAACACACTCCCAACGACGCATGCAACCACACTGTGCCAACACGGCTACATAGTGCCAACACAAGTACACCGCAACCACGCTATACAATGACCGCACGCTGCCAGCGGTAACCACACCGCGCCACCCCAACCACAAATTTGGCAAAAAACTATAAAGTTTTGCGAAAGCAAAAACCCATCCTTACAGTGCTAACCGTTGTGCAACGGGCGAAAGCTGTGGCAATCGATAATAACAACACCACAAGGGGGAAAGAAACACCACAACACTACCATAGACACACACACACACACACACACACCACAGCGCTAAAACAAACACATACCACAACGCTAACCAGGCAACACACAGCCTCCTCCACCCGCCACCCCAAGCAAGCAAGGAAGCAAGCAAGCAAGCCATACAGACCCCGGTTGGGGTTGGGGAGAGAGAGGGGGGGAACACATTCCCCTTTTGCAAAAACGGGCACAGCGAATCGGGTCCTTGTCTGCTGTAGGCCGTAGTCTCACTTAACAACTCGGCCAGCCGCGCCCGGCGCGACGTGTCAAGCCTGGACACACACATGACAAAAATTGTCATGTCCTCATACGAGTTTACAATTCCGACTTGACAATTACGAAAGGGTTGGGTGCGTCCCAGAAATAGAGTGTGTGTGCGTGTGTGTGTGTGTGCGTGGGTTGAGAGAGAGAGAGAGAGAGAGAGAGAGAGAGAGAGAGAGAGAGAGAGAGAGAGAGAGAGAGATA
>JAYMFT010126079.1:0-13141 GCA_038088735.1 Panulirus argus | reverse complement strand
CATGTCTTTCCCAATAACTATGACCTGGCTCATTTCAAGAGACATGTTTTTCACTTTCTCAAAAATTTGTAAATACTGTCCCTGTCTGTTTTTTCCCCTTTCTCAATTCTCTGTTTCAGTTAGGACCGGGCCTTGATGTGGACTTTTGTCCGTGACTGGAGCCTTCAACATATATATAAAAAAAGATGACCAAGTACCAAGTCCTCTGCTACAGGAAAGCAGTGTTACCGGATCCTCCCCCTACTTCTAATAGTGGCAGCAGACCCTCCTCAATCCCGTAGACAGCAGTGGCAAAGCAGACCCTCCCCAACCTCGTAAACAGCAGTGGCAACAGACCTTCCTCAACCTCGTAGACAGCAGTGGCACAGCAGACCTTCCCCAACCTCGTAAACAGCAGTGGCAGCAGACCCTCCCCAACCCCGTAAACAGCAGTGGCAGCAGACCCTCCCCAACCCCGTAAACAGGAGTGGCAGTAGACTCGTACATAGCAGACCCTCCCCCACACCATACACCCGTGGCAGCAACCGTAATAGTGGCAGGAGGAGGAGGAGGAGGAGAGCGAGAGCTCGACACACCGACCCAGTCAGGCCAGGCAGGAGGTGATCATCACCGTAGCCTCGCACGGTACCCCTCATAAAACACGCCACGGAACACATAACTCACGCTAACTACCACGTATTTGCCCCCTGTAATGCCGCAGTTTATGGCGAAGTTAACTAGATTTTCTCTCTTTGTAAGCGTCACCTGTTGTTGTTGTTGTTGTTGTGTGGTGCGGGAAGAGTAGTGTCGCTTATGTCGGGCCGGAGTACTATTAGCGGGGGGCTCATTTCTGGCAGTTCGCCTCGTATTGTTTTCAATTTGACTGTTTCTCTCTTTTTTCCTCTCGCTCCCCCGTAAAAGCCTTTTAGTCTCCCGGGGTCAGTGTTTTCTCTCATTTTTCTTTTAAGTATTTTCTTTTAAGTTTCCTTTTAAGTATTTAGTCTTTAAATTCAATTACAGACGCTGGAAGTAACGGTGGCTTGCTTACTATACAATATTTTTTCTTTCTATTTTCTTTGCGTTAGTTCAGCTTGCTGTTCTATGTCTGCTTCCTCTCTTCGTCTGTAGGCTCTTTACATTGCATAACTGATTTAGTTCTTCCTTCCATGACCAGTTACGTCGCGTTGTATAATGCCTCACGATGATATATACATACTTTTCTTCTTAGACGTTGTGTTTTTCTCTCTTTCATTATCTTTTGCCGGTATTCAAATGCTTTTGCGCCTGTAGGAACCTCGGTATACACGTCTGGTCAAGGACAGACCAGAGAAGAGGTATAGTCGTTTACACTCTCCTGGCATCATCAACAACCGGAGTTTTTAGAGAAAGTTTGAATAGAGAAAAAAAAAGAAAAAACACTGTTGGTGTTTCCGTATGTGACGCCGTAACATGGCGTTGTGCCAGTGTCATATGTCTGCTCCAGCTTTTATTTTATACAGTGTATCACTATGCCCACTGGGTTTATTCGGTGCTTTATGGTCCAGATGCACTACTATCCGTACCCCATACTCTCTCTCTCTCTCTCCCTGTAGTCCCCTCTTTTATTTTTTTTTATCCCTCGTGTGATCCATGAACGTCGTAAAACGTTGAGGGGATATGGGGAAACCCCCCCTCCCCCCACAGTTCCTGGCTTTATGTGGCGCTGAGAATCTCATAAGCCTCTCGTGGCGACTCTGCTGCAGACAATGCCGGGGTATAGAAGACCCAGACAGCAGTAGCCTATGTTCCCATCTTAGCGTTTCTGACGGTTGTTCGTTCAGTAAGACATGCCTCTAATTTCTCCTCACTTCACCAATGCAGACATGAGCTTGAAACTAGTTTTTCGTTATTGGACCACCACTTCTCTTACTCTATGACGTTTTAGAGAGACCCCAATATCCTGAATGATATCTGATGTCAAAACTGTAAACTATATACTACTGTTTCTGTTTCGAAGGGCTTGTTACATAACCTAATGCCATGTTGAAACACGGATGTTGCATGCCCCTCTGACCACTAATCTCCTAATTTCAATCCCAGGTGACGACAGAAAATTTCTCTTGTCAATTTCTCATTCCCATTTGCTTCACCTTCCGTTCCCCCTAATTCTGATCCCCTGCGTTCTTTGATGACCTTGCCTCGCACAAAGAGCCTGTGCTGTTTCTTCACCTGTTTCCAAAGGCCCTCGGTGCAAGACTTTCTTCAGTCTCTGGTTGCATAGTTCTTATCTTTCTTCAACACGTCTCTCCTTAATCATACAGTTCGATGGCTTGTGTTCTTGAGTTTGCATACGCGACCAGGGATCAGCTAGACGTGTGGGGAATAGATAGATGCACACCCCTCACCTAACGACTTTCTCGAGGCCCTTGTATCTGGCAGACATCGCTACAGCTCTTCGGTAACTGACGCATATCATGGGCCAGAAGTCTATTCATGCGGAGCCGCGGTACAACGGACGAGGCTCGGCCTGGTGATACACGCAGAGTCGACTCCAACTGGAGTGACTCGATGCTGGCGGAAGGAAGCAACGGGGACTATTATGACTCCCGTATATATTAAAGTAGACTACATTTGCCAATGCAGAAAGTGTTTGTCAGTGTAATGAGTCTATGTCTGCCAAGAGAAATGTAAATTGTAAACAATTCCATAGAAAATGTGCGGCAGGACGTCTCGTGAAAGCGGCATGCCCTTCTAGCCCGATTACTCTATCAAAACATTTCGGCTTTAAGTGCGGGAAGGGTCTGTACAGACGCCACAGGGCGAGCCTTAAGCCTACATTTTTTTCCCCCCACGACATTAGCAGTGAGGCCTTTTAACGCGACGTCTCGATGGGCTCTACCCGTCGACCAGTGTCGACAAGACAACATGTAATTGCACCACAACGACCCATAACCACCATTTCCACACGTGCCGTGTCTCGGGGATACAGTCTCATACCATGTCCTGAAATCTGAAGAAAACTTGGGAGATTCTATTTGTTAATTTCTCGTCGAGTACAAACGGAAAACTGGTGTCGGGTTGCTTGCGTGGTAGTTTTGCGCGAGGTGATCAGTATCTCTCCTTACAGTTCCAGACGATACGTATACAAACACTGTATCTACAGCCTGAGCTCACTCGTACCCGACTACAAAGCAGTCTCCCCCATTACTAACTCCCCGCCACAAGGTTACCGTCTCCCCAGCACTGTCACTTTATGGTTCCCAGTACTGTCACGGCACATTTCCGTCAGTTTGGTTTCACTGTCATTGCTGTCACTGCTGGCGTTACTGGCACCTCGGTCGCTCACCATCTCTAGTTGTTTGACCTTATCCATAATGATGATTTAGCCTCGAGTACCTTAAAGCATCCTACTTTTACTCAGTCATTGTTCACTATCACGTAACACGTTACATAGTTCAGTCATTGTGGCCCACTTCCTGGATCTTTTGTACGTTCTTCATCGTCTCTTTTGCCAACTCCCACAGGATGGGTAGGAGAGCACAGTAAATTCGCTACTTTTCGTGGGTAGAAAGCAAGAAATCAGTCAGACGTTATCCATAGAACATTTCCCTTTTAGGTTCGTACTGATTCACGGAAAAAAGAAAAAAATGAAGTGCAAACAGAAACAAACAGTTGTGGTGTTCTTCCGTGGCTCTTTGTCTGTGACAGCAGCATCCAGAACAACATGGCTTAGCGTTGAGAAGATACACACGATGCTGCCGACACGTCTTCTCTTTGCAATGCTTTTCCCCAGTTCATTCGCTCCCATGCATGACCCCATTCCTCCCTCTTAAAAAGCACTCCCCCTGCCCCTACTCGACCACTCCCTTCTCCACAAGAACGTATTTACTTCATAATATCCTGATGGGTATACTTCACCTCCCTTTTTTTTTAAGAGCTCTATATTTCCCGCTTACGAAGTCCACCTTAAGTGCCCGCACTTCGCAGACCATTCAGCTGTCACGGGACCATGTTTCACGCGCACACATTACACTGGGTCGCGCCACTCCCTCCGCCAAGACCAGACCAGACGCTACCAGACCAGACCAGACCAAGAGCCTCCTCACATTCTTTGGCTCCCGTCTCTTTTCTTTTTTTCTTTTTCCACACCATCACTTCATCACTCTCCTTTACACGGAGTCTCAGCAGCAACGATTTCTCGTTATCCTCGAGTATCTCATCCTCCATTCTACCAAGTTCTCTGATTGTGCTACGCGACCATAGCCTAGAATCTCTATCTATCTCATCTTTCTCGTGTGGTAATTCTGGTCATCAGATCTGTTCATGCTTATATTCGTTTACTAAGTCCCTAAGGCTCCACAACTAATTGCGTGCAGTTCGTACGGAAAAATTTCTGCTGTAGTTTCATCTTCCTAACATCCACCGTTTTAAATTTCATTGTAATTGTTCGTTTTTACTTACACTGCCGGCATCATGTACTATTACTGCGTCATCAGAAAACAGACTGAACAATGTTGGATCCACAACGCATCTCTCTATCGGTCGGGGCTTTTACCCTGAACTGGTTATTCTTGCTACTGGAGAATTCTCTACTCTCAACCCAACCTGTAAATGTCTTTTTGGTAGGTTTTCGTCATTCCCAACCCACAACCACCAGCACCGTCCACAACCTTTTCTTTTTGACTAGGCTGTTATGAACATATTTCCAGGGCAGGAGATGCTGATTCTTCTTTTTTTTTCAGAAATTCTTCATTCCTCGGGAATCTGATCAATATAGACATCCTGGCTACCCGGCCATATGCTATAATCTATAATCTATTTGCCAGTTAGTGGTTGAAAGCAGCGCTACAGATGCTTTTAAGAACAGACGTGATAATTACTTCGCTTCAAGTAAGCCTTGAGGTCTAAGATCACTGATTTTGGGGACATTCGCTAATATAACGACACAGTTTAAATAGTTCAAGTGCAGAACATTGTCGGCATTTGGAATGTTGACTTGGAATTTATGTCTCCTGGTATCTTGCATTCTTTTCTAATTCTTTTTTTTTAAACACTCTGAGAGAGTGAGATTTGATGCAGAAATCAACGATTTCTATTCCATTAAATTCCTTTTTAGCGTAAATGGTTCAGATGGTGCAAGCCAATGACACGATGTTCTTCTGGATAGATTATATCGAATCTTATTCATGGTTTCTGTCGAGTAACCTTCAAGATTCCTATAGGATGCAAGATAAACAAGATAAGATACTAGGTACACAACCTGTATCTTATATCTATATTCCAGGAAGCTAAAACCTACGTAAACTGTACGTTATGACTACTCTCCAACCAAACCAACCCTAAAACCTCACGACTCGCAACCATACTTAGCCTCAACCCCACCAACCTCACTGTCTTACAACCCACCACTCCATCCATCCATCAACCAAACTACGATTCTCTCTACACCAAGAAATGCTCTCAGCTTTACCGACCCGCAGTTCTACAGATCTACCACTCTGTCAGTTCACCACCACAGACACTCCATCACCTCACCAACTAACCACTGTGCAAACAACCACCAAAACCACCCACCCATCCACCCACCCATTGCACCAACCAACACCTTTCTAACTGCCTTCCTCCCAACCAAACCTCAAAAAAAATTTAAGCAGTCCTTCACCAGTTCACCATCGGAACCACCACTTTACCTCCTCGCCTCAACCAAAGACACACCCACCGGTGAGCCAAGACGAACCCCGGGGAAAGCACCACCTGAGGTCGTGCGAGTTTCCCCCTGGTGGCGGCATGTGTGTGTGTCTGCCCCTCCCTCTCTCCCTATCAGATGACCGAGTCAACACTACAAAGTGGCTTACCGTCGCTCCCAGTTGGCTCAGGGACACGACCCCGCTGTCAACACCAACCGACACAAATGATATCCCCAGGATTTAGGCCTCGACACGCACACATGTACGAATGTGTGTATACACAGTTTGGTTTACATGTGAATTCGAACACACACACATGCACACATGCACTTCCACAAACATCTTTCGTTCAAGAGCATTTTTTTTTCTTTATTTTTTAGTCCCAATGTGGGGGAGGTTTTAACACGATGCCTCCCGGTGGTCCGAATACGATATGATTACTAGTGATTCCCGATGAGTCTTATGTCAGACCCCCACACACTTTTTACCCCCAGCACACGACGAGAGCATGCCCGCCCCTCCCCATGCGCACGCGCGTGTGGCCGATACAACTCAAGGGTTTTGTGTTTTCCATTCTAACTTATTCATGAG
This sequence comes from Panulirus argus, assembly GCA_038088735.1. Lineage (NCBI taxonomy): Eukaryota > Metazoa > Arthropoda > Malacostraca > Decapoda > Palinuridae > Panulirus > Panulirus argus. The sequence goes on along the minus strand of JAYMFT010126079.1, from coordinate 6,905 downwards.
TCGCCCTGCATTATCAAGTTAAGCGTATTATCGCATGCATATGCAAGATAACGTAAGATATGTTGGTTTGTAGTCGTGGTATGACTGCACTTCATATATATGGTGTTGTAAGAATATCTCTTTCTCTTAAATTTACAAGCGTAAGGAACTTAGTGAAAATATTATCCAAGATGAATCACTTTCTTGCAAGTTGATACTGCCATTAAAAGACACGAAATAGATAATCAGCATTTGGAAGACGTGAAATGCAACTGCCACGACAGAGATAATCTCGTTAGACTAAAGCGTTCCTTAGAAACGACTCTACAGTCTTCGACCTCGCATGACCAAACGTTGCCACTCGTATATATATTCGGAGCAAGTTGGCAGTGTTGAGCTTCTCTCTCTGCCAGTGTTCAGAACACAGACTGACGTATGAATGGAACGGCTGGAGTGTAGGTGGTGGATTCAGCCAGCACCTCCGCAGGTGGGATAGAATTCGCAAAGTGTTAATGTAGATGCACTGGAGAATAACGAGAAGAGAAACATGTTCAGAAATATGCCAAGTGTATATGAGGCGAGACCTAATTCTTAACAACATGGGTTCGAAACGTTCCACGGTACCAGCAGCAGCCTGTTCGGCGCCTTCATCAGCACACAGGCAACATGACTTACTGACGGGATTTGCCTCGGGGTATGTGCGTTCAACCCCCCCCCCCTCCAGTGAATAATCGAAGGAGTCTAGCGAGAATGAAGAAGTGGAGGAGGAGAGGTGAATGGATGAAGGAAGAGGAGAGGAAAGGGAGGGAGGAGGGGGTGAGTGAAGGGAGGATAGACAGGCAAAGTGAGGAGCAAGGGTGAGTAAGAGAAGTAGGAGGATGCAAAGCAAAAGAGTAAGAGGAAACAAATAAATAATTAAGAGGTGAGGAATTGAAGGGCAAGTGAGCAAAGAAAGTAGAGGCGAGGAACGGAAGAGTAAGTAAAGTAAAAATGATAAAAGCAAAGGAGTGAGTGAGAGAAAGTAAGCGAAGTAGGGAGAGGCTATAAAGTGAGAGATATTGAATTAATTAAGCGCTCGGATGGATGAGGGGAATAAGAAAATGATTAGTAAAGAAGCGTAAGGGATAAATACTTGCGTCTGTGACTTGTAGAACTTTAGGGGGAAAAATTGTTCCCAAATTGAACTGCATTTTGTTCCTGAGTTATCGAACTTCATGAGTTACATCCATTACCCTGTGACGGGGAAAGAGAGACGAATTGCTTTAAGATCCGAGACGTTCACAGGTTGCTGTAGAACGGTGAAAAATATCTCGTATTTCCCCCCGGGTTACCGAGACTGACTTAGTCAGGGTCCACGCCATTAGTCACAATTCCTCCCCGTCGATTGGTTGATCAGGAATATTAACCACCTGTAGCCAGTCGGTCTGAGGTCATTGTCCTTTTGTTATTGCGGCCGGATATCTCCTCTGCGTCCGAAGACTTCGATATACTTTTTTAAACCACTTGAGCATGACTATTCGACGCTTGGGTATGCTGGCGTGTGCCCTTTGACGTGCTCCTTCATAAAGGCCGGGCCCTAATAAAGGCCGAGGGTAGAGGTCAGCAGGACACGATACCCACTTGATTAAAAACGAGTCATGGCGTTCCCAAGGGTTAATCGCCATCCCCCTCTCTGTTGCTGATCGCTTAATCAGGAATATGAACCATCTGTAGCCAATCGCTTCCAGGTTACGTCCTTTCGTTATTGCGACCGTGGTTCCCCCGGCGCCCGTTGGCTTATTACCGAGACGAGCCAACGCGCGGCTGGGGACTCGTTATGAGAACCGCGGGCAGCAATCGCCGATTGGCTGGCGCCGGCAACTACAGCCTAATGGCAACCCTAGGTTGGGGATTCGTCGTACAACGCCACCTCAACCTCCACGCATTTCAATCGGAAGCCAGAATTTTTCTGACATGCTATTAACAAGTCGGTTAAGCTGTAATTAAACTGTTAAATGAAGTGTGGGTCCGTTCTTTTTTTTTTTTTTTTTCCAAAAGGAGGCTAAAAAAAGGGAAGAAAAGTGTAGAATTTTCGGATATGGATTTTCTCAAACATAAAAGTCGACCCTGATCTCAGCAAATATGCAAATTATACGGGTCTGGTGTTGATCATATCCCAATGAAGCCACATCAGGGCGGGCCAATTTAAGGATGCAGATTGTGATTGATGTGAAATTGGATGGAAATATTATCGCTGAGATTGCGCTGAATACGCGCGCCGGCGTGGTTTTGTGTGTGTTTATGTGTGTGTGTGTGTGTTGTGTGTGTGTGTGTGTGTGTGTGTGTGTGAATGAAAACGAAAATAATAGTCCATATTTTTTTTACATGTTTTCCCGTAAATTGATGTTTTCACGGGTATAATTGTGTCTAAATTCCTTTTTATTTGGTAAGAGAGTGAAGAAACACGGGTAACAATAAAGTGCTCTGGTGGGGAAGAACAGAAGAGATGTAGCTAAAGACGAGCTGATACAAGTGGTGAAGGAATCTGTAAGGCGGTGAGGCGAGTTGAGGTCGGCAGGTTTTCCGTAGCAAAGATAGGGGAGATGTGGGCTGTAGTCGGGCAGGCTTTCCGTGGGAGAGTTGCGTGGAGACCGGGTCTCTTGGAGCTGCTGCTGTGGTAAGGAAGAGGCGTTGAGAGGTCCTGAGATAGTGGATGGTTGCCGAGGTTTTGTGCTGTGTGCTGCAGAATGCGTGGCCGTAGATTCGGTGGTTTGGGCTGCTGCAGGAGACGGGCGTTGGCGATGTTTTCTGTGGAACCTCTGCTTAAGAAGGGTTGGATCCAGAGCAACTTGGAGGGTTTCTGCAGAAGGAGGCCATGGGAGGTTGAGGTATCACAGAGCCCCCTGCTGGAGAGTGATGAGCCAGGAGTCTCACAGTGGACGTTTCCGAGCGTCGGGGAAGCCTGTGTCCATGAGCCAGTGTATTGCTTGACTGACTCGCTGAGATGCGAGTATTTAGGAGACAAGTTGAGTCGGCGTGGCCGTCAAGTCATTACGGTAGGATCGCTGATCAGTGGGAGTCAGACGCATTGTGAAGGTCAAGGTCTTCTTCCTGCTCGGGGGAGTTGGCCTATATATAACCTGAAGGGTCACGTGAGGTCATTCAGGGTAACCTTCAGGTTCTTAATGAGGCAGTAACGCTGGACCAAGAGTCTAACGCTAGTCGTGAGAATGATTGTAACGCAACGTCAGGTTCACCGTTAGAGTTGCAAGGCTTTGAGGAGCAACGCTAGGAAATGTCGTTGCAACATCATAAAAAGTCACTGTGTATTTAGGCTGTAGACGATGCCTTTTGTTACTGAGGAATTACTCTGCCATCACCTGAGGTAAACTGACCGCCAGAGGTAGTAAGAGTGTCAGAGATGCTATGACAAGTCTGTAGACTATGTCACTAATACTAATACCGTATGAGGTCTACGCTACGCCTTATCGGCTTCGTCTGGGACCGGGTGTCAAACTATAGAACCAACACTAGGTCTTCTCCTTATCAAAGGGAGGTCGATTGTCCTTCCAGAGGCACGGAATATTCAGGCTCCGTCCCTTTATCCTCAGCGCCGCATCAGAGATTTATGCCTTCTCTAGGCCTCCGGACTGTGGACTACTAGCGCCACACGCGCCATAACTCAGCTGGAATGGTCCTTCGGGATTTCCGCTGTTCAGAATTGAGTGCGACTTCTTGATGACTTGACTCTACCATCTGTCATTTCACTCAACACCCAATTAAAGCCGGCTGAGGTCTATCCCCGCCAGTTGTCGGTCTGTCCCAGTTCTTTTATTTTTCATCCCTCCGCCACAGCGGCGAGTAACCACCACAACAGGGATAGGGTGGGTGTCTGGGTTATATGCTGAGTACAGTAGATGAAAAATTCGGTGGCTGCCAGTACAGCCGGGACCACTCCCGACCTCCACAGCACAATACGCCTGGATACCAAGCGATCGTAGGTTTGTCTGAACGCATTCGTATTTCAAGTCTTAACTTCTGCGTGTTGGTGGGAGATGTAGCCACATGCCACGGCCAGAGCAGACAAGGTAGGGGTAGCGTGTTGGTCTTAATTATCAATGAGGGCGGGACTGGCCAAATCTCTCTTCGGGATAGCATCCCATAGAAATAGCTCCAGCCGTACAAGTTTTCCGTTTTTCGTATTTTCATTTTATTTAGTGTACAGGAATGTGATGATATTGTAAGGAAAACATAACCACCATTGATTACCACAGCACACACACACACACACACACACACTTAATAAGCTTCACTTTCCAGGGGTAAGATTTTGCCAAAAGAAATCATATGGGTAAAAGTATGATAAGAAGGAGATTGGTAATGTAATGAGAAAGGCATTACTCACTCTTCGAGATCTATTCAGCCCAAACGAAATTTCAGGGAAATTTATCATAAAATGGAACTGGATTCAAACAAAATAAGTGGCACCTCACTCTAGTATGCTATTTCAATGACATAAACTAGTGGAATGTTGCAGGTGGTTTGGTGAAAAGAGGAGAGGTGGTGAAAGCCTTGCGTTATATGAAATGTGGCAAAACGGTTGGAGTGGATGGTATTGCAACTGAATTTCTTAGGACACGGGGTGACTGTGTTGTTGATTGGTTAGTTTGGATTTTCGATATATGTAAGGTGTGCCTGTATAGTGCCACTGTATAAAGATGCTAGGGGATAAAGGTGAATGTTTGACTTACAGAAGTACAAGTTAGTTGTGTGTACCTGGTGAGTTATATGAGAGTGGTGGCATACGCAGAGATCAGACGAGGGAGGAACGCTGTGGTTTCAGGAGTTGGATTGATAGTGATGTTCTGTGGAAGGTGCTGCGAATACATGGTGTAGTAGGAAAGCAATTAGAAGCAGTGAGGAGTTTTTATCAAGAGAGTAAGGCGAGCGTGCGAGTAGGGAGGGAGGAGAGAGAGTGGTTCAGGGTGAAGGTGGGTCTAAGGCAGGGATGTGTGATGTCACTATGGCTGTTTAGTCTCTTTATGGAAGGGATAGTGAGAGAAATAAATGCGAGGGCTTAGGAAATTAGTAGGTCTGCATTCTGGCAGGGATAGGGTTGTTTGGGAAGTGAGTTAGTTAATTATTGTTTGCTGATAACACGGTACTGGTGGCAGATTCGAATAAAAAACTGCAGAACTTATTTTCTGACTTTGGGAGAGTGTGTGAAAGGAGTAAATAGAGAGTAAATGTGATTATAAACAAAGTTAAGTTTAGCTGTGGGGACAGACAGGTTAGCTGGGGGTGTGAGTATGAATGGAGGAAATGAAGTATTTGAGATACCTGGGAGTCAACAAGCGAGTCATAAGGTGGGTTAAGGGGCGAAGGTCCTGGGAGCACTGAGGAATGTGTGGAAAGAGAGGTCAGTATCTGGGAGGACGAAGTTGGACTTGTTCGAAGGTGCTGTAGTTCCAAAGAATTACACACACACACACACACACACACACACACACACACACACACACACACACACACACACTGTACAGCACGACATAAGTGAATACGAATCAGACTCACCAGCACTTAAGCCACACACACACACACACACGTAAACAACATTTCACTTTTTAGCACACCATCGCGCTTCCTCCCACAGAGCCCCCTCCCCTTCCGACACGTTTTATAGCCATGACCTCATACGAGACACACCAGCTGGCAATCCTCAAGGGGCCCCGCCGCTGGGACTAACAGAGAGAGACCCATACGTACCAAAAACAAATCTGTTTTAGTGTAACAAAAAAAGATAGTATACAAAAAAGGGGACCGCCTGGCGGGTCCTCCTGGCGTTTCTAGACCGTCAGAAGTTTTATGAGTGGCGCTGCCCCCGCCCCCTCCCCTCCACCCCCTTCCACCTCCCCTCCCCTCACTCCCCCTCCCCCTCACCACAGCCCCTCACGTTTTTATGAGGTTGGGTGTGTCTCTCCCCCCAGTGTGTGTGTGTGTGTGTGAGTTCCAGTGTTAACATTTTTCCCCAGGGTGCGCGTCTCGCTGTGTCTAAGTAAATGTCCTCTTTATTTTTGCATCCTGTTTACGTCCCGCTCAGTTTTGTGTGACTGATGGTCATTGTTGATGTATGTTTCCGTTGGAGCCGTGTAAGGTTCCGTACGTGTGTGTGTGTGTGTGTGTGTGTGTCTGTTCCTTAGTGAGTGATGTCTTTCGTATGTTCAGACGTCTGTGGTTTTTCGGGGACCGTCTCCCTGTAATTTTATTAAGTGTGACCATGTGTTCATGGCTCTGTATGCTTCGTAGAGATGCAAGCCCGTGTATTTCTGTTAAGATTTAATCAGGTTCAATCTTGCTGAGTGTAATGTCTTGTGTATAATGTATATCTGTGTTAAATGCAAGGCTTCGACTAATCTTTGAGTTTAATATCTTGTGTATATCTGTGTTAAATGCCAGGCTTCGAGTAAATGATTTAATGTCAAAATGCAGTCTTGTATGGTTATGTATATATGTTATTCTTTCTGTATTATGTTATTCTTTGTCATGCCTTGCCATTAAGATTCACTTGGTATGAGTATTTCTCCAACTCGTGTAAGTCTGTGTTTGGCTGTGTAACGACAGTTCTGCCTTTGCCTTTAATCGATATGCTTATATTCCAAACACTCCATTCTTTTTTTCTTTTTTTTTTCAGATATGTGCATTTGCGGTGACCTTGCGATGTCAGATTCTTCGTGTTTCTCAAGTAAGTGTTCCAACACATGTCTTTTAGTAATCATTAATCTGGCCTTTATTCTATTGCGTTTTGTCATATGTCTTGGTATTGGGAACTGCATTTCTGTCGTTTCATTTGTAGGCGTTACTAAAGGAATTAGAGTATGTATTTAGATTTTTTTTGTTTGTTTGCTGGGACGACAGGGGCAAAGGAATGTCCTAATCAGGGCCTTTTC
>JAYMFT010126068.1:0-13141 GCA_038088735.1 Panulirus argus | reverse complement strand
ATATATATATATGTGTGTGTGTGTGTGTGGATGAAATGAAAAGGTCGTCTCTACATGAACAATATCAGAATCCCTAACCCAGCGTTATGCACATTTAGGTACGATGAGAGCAACAGAAACAACAGCGACAATGCCAGCAGGAGTGACAACAGCACTAACAACAGCAACAGGAGTAACAACAACAGTGACAAAAGCAACAACAATAAAAACGACAGCAGCGACAATAATGACAACAGCAACAAAAAATATCAAAATGCAATAACATCAACAAAAGCAGCATCACTAACAGCAATAACAGCGGGAGAAACAAAAAAGAAAACATTAACATCAGCTGAATCATAATAAACAGCAGCAATGTTAACTGCCAGAGAGATCAACAGCAGAGTTCATAACAGCCATATCAACTGCACCAATGTTAACAGCCAAAGAAAACAGTCACAGAAACAGCAGGAGTGTTAAAAGCAGTGGCAACAGAAGTAGAAATTCTGTAGCAGCAGAGTTAACAGCCAAAGAAACAGCAAGGCGACAGGAATCTCAGTACAGCAACAGCAGGAGCGGTGGCGAGTCACTAACCCTCCCGACGTCATCGTTCGGGGAACATGGCGGTCGCTACCTCTCAGGATAATCTGGTTTAATCACTTTTTTTTCACCTCCACGTTGACTTTTTGTTAGTATTTCCGAGAGCAATTAAACTTGTGTGACACTTGAACAATCCCATCAAGGTAAAGGTAATGTACGGTACGGTAAGAAGGTTTCTCGTGCACCTCTTCACATGCCCTCAAACTTGGATGCCATACGCACGCCTTATCAGCCGTAAACACCCCTTAACTGTCTTTTTATATACCCCTTACCTATCTTAATGTACCCTTTACCTAATACACCCTTTACTTGTCCTCATTTACCCCTTATCTGTCCTTGTATACCCTTTATCTACTCTCACATACCCCTTCCCTATCTTTATACACCTCTTAACGTATCCTCATACACCCTTTACCTGCCCTCATATACACTTCCTCACTAACCTTATGTTAGTTTCAGAGGTTGGTTTCTACCCCCACACCCATGTGTAACGAGTCTACGTTGCCTGGTGAGAGCTGGTGTGCCAGGCTGTTTGTTGCTGCTGTAACCTGTTTTTGTCTGGTTCACTGTGGAGTAAGCTGCCCAGATCATTTATGAAGATATGCGGAGGTTCTTGCGTTTATATATTTGGCCGGCTTTTGTCTCACTAACAAAAAAAAAAACTTATACGCAATGTCAATACAATGGGGTTTTTAGAACTCTGAAATGACGTTGCTGCCATCCTGTGTTGAGTCACGTTAACAGACTCGAAGTTCTGTACGATACTGTTGTCGAATGTCTTGGCTTGTGATCTTTTTTCCTTCATCATTTTATCAGCATAAAGTCCCGGGTGTCTGCTCCTGGAGGAGGATGAATGGCCGTGCTGTCAGCGAGTTCCCCGAAATCGGATGGATCAAAATTTATACCTCGCATATCTGTCACTGGGCAGGAAATATCTCTGGGGACTGTGGCGTCAACCCAGTGAATGCAGATCTGCTCATGAGACGCCGACCACTTCTATTTTCTTAAAATTTCCTACACTGCTCTCAAATCTGTCTGCCTCAAGAACTCCTCAAGATCTTATGGTCAAAATGGTTCGCTACAATTGCTTATGACATCGATGGCTAGTTGGTTCTTTGGGCTTTGGACTTCTCAACTGCTCGGGTCACTCAGGCCATCATCGTTAAACTACTGCATGCACCAGCCGAAGTATCCTTCGCACTTTCTTCAGGTGTTAGGGATATTTTTAATACCACGTACACTCTCCCTATACATGAGGCCCATCGAGAAAGAATAGTTTTCTACTCGTGTTGAGCTACATGAACACTTGATGAAAGCCGTTAAAAACGGACCTGACAATCGTCATACATTGCCATTCGAGACCTAACGAATCCCATACTCACGAGAATATAGTAATGATGGGAGACTATATACTAGATCTGTTGGTCCTTACGAGGCAGTTCATCTTCACACCCATCCACGTACTCATATAGCCATCTAATCTGTACTCGAAACACTCTTCGTGGCTTTTTGCACCTTCCATTCTTATGTGCTAACTTTATTTCACTCATCGGGAACTGCCTTTCCAAGCCAATGTTCTCCTGGATCCATACTGAACCACAACATAATCATGATTAAAACCACAACTGCGAGTTCTTCGTTAACTGGTCATTCTGAGTGTTTTGCAGCTATTTTCTTTCTGCAGCTCTCCCATCCGCTTGCACACTTCGAGCAGCTCATCCCGTTTCTCTACGCCATTCTATGGATTGTATATCATCTTTCCCTAATCTTCCCTCACAGTGAAGATTTCTAATGCCAGGGATCGTATTAGTCATCCCACACTGTATGCTTTTTCTTTTTGAGAATCTCTGTCTATTCCAAAAAATACGGTGCCCATAACTACACCCTATGATCAAGTGAGATATATAGCCAGAGAAAACAGTACTTTTCTTAATGTTAGCTGAGGCGGCACGGGCAATTGAGACACTAATCAAAACCATCTCATTAACGCTATTTGTATATATATACCCTAGCCTGAGCCAGGCACCTATTTCATCGAACAACCCCTTGGAGTGGACGAACAGCTAGGTTGACTGTGGACCGACTGCCGCAACTAGAATTCGAACCTTTGCGCTCGACCCCTGGCGACCCGTGAATGCGGCACGGTTAGGAACGCTAACCGTTGCACCACGAAGTCCTACTGACACTTCTAGTTTTAGGTCTGTGCTTATCAGTAATCATAAAACCTCTTTTTCTGATTTCTCGATAACTATGCTGTTAGGCTGATATACTGGGGCCCTGTTATCTCTCCCAACATATAACATTTTACATGTCAGTATTGTATTCAAATTAGTCTGTCTATATTTGTAATTCATGTAAGGCCTTCCTGTAATGCCAAAGAATCTTCACTTGATTTAACCAACCTTCTTTTATTAGTATCGACCAACAATTTTACTGATACTGCTAGTGACAACTCGTGTCCAAGTCATTATCATACATTATAAGTAACAGAGGTTCCAAGGCAGATCCTTAGGGAACGCCATTAGTCAATAGTCCCAATTCTAGAAGTTAAGCTAAAGCTCACTTGTTTGCTCTCTGTCAACCAGGCTCTAATCCAGTTGAGTGCTTCCCCACTAACGCCATGAGCCTCTATTTTCTTCAGTAATCTCTGTTATTTTCCAGTTCAAAGCTATTCGTGAAAAATGAGCGTATGTGAGTCAAGATTTGTCTTTACTCAATCCAAGCTCTGAATCATTTATCACACTGTGCTTTTCAGGGTGATTTCAAATTCTATCCGCTATCATGCCAGCAGAAACTTTCCTATTATTGACGTTCGGCTTCTTGGGTCTTCTACCCCCACAGCCTGGATGGTCTGGTACACTTTGTAGGTACTTGTCCAGCTCACCCTTGATCTTCTCTACCGTGCATCCCGTGCTGTTCCTGATGGTAGGTGGCAAGTTGTTGAAGAGTCTTGGGCCCTGAGGTTTAAGGTATTCTTTCTTTTAGTGCATTATGTCAAATTTCAGACGTAATATTTTACAGTCTTCCATGCCTGTCGTGCCAGCAGGATGTTACTTCTAAAAGTAAGTTCGGAAATATACCTTCTTGAATTTTCCAGGGAAAGATCTTATTTTGAATACTGAAACTACATATGCCACCATACAGGATTTGTCTGTGACTCCTGACTTTAGGGTTGAGTTAAATATATTTCCTAATGGATGACTAATTTCATCCATGCACTTCTTTAAGACGTTAGGCAATAGGGACTTATCTGACTTCAATGTAACCATCAGCTTTAAAAGATCAAATTTATAGTAGAATTTGCATAACTGCATAATTCATCTTCCTCAGGCGTTCCGATCTTCTCTGATGGATGGGGAAAGCATTTGATTACATACGTGAAATGATCCCTTACTGAACTGTGAACAAAAAGTCAGTCCCCGAAGTATCCACAGATGATCATGAACTACCAGCGGGTATCTAACTTATCTTGTAATCATCATACGTTGCCACCAAAGACTCAGCATATACAACCATGTTTATACAGTGCTGAGCCTGGAGTTACCTGGTGAATACCTGGCGAAGTCTACGGTGGGGGGGGGGGTCTCTTCTTACCCCAAGGCTGCTGGGTTGGGTCGTTGGTCGACCAAGCTGTTGGAAGCTCCAGCCACCAGCCCTTCGTAGCCTCCACAGCCTGATTGGTATGGCACACTTTGTAAATAACTGTCCAGGGCGCTCTTCAACTTATTTCACTGTGCATTCCTTGGTGTTTCTGGTGACTCCTGGCAACTTGTTGAAGACTTTCGGGTCCCGGATGTTTAAGGCGTTCCCTCTTTTTGTGAACACCGCATTTTCGGTTTCAGAGGTAGTGATTTACAGTCTTCCATACCTGTCGTGCCAGTAGGATCTTAAGGAACCCAAGATCCTCGCAAGGAACCCTCCCCATAAACCTTATGAATAACATCCATCCCGGACTGATTAGGTCACGCTCTCATTAATCGTATCAGCTCTGATATACGTAATTATAAAGATTACACGATGAAATAACTCAGAACAACCAGGACACATTTGTCATCCGGAAAAGAATATTCATATATTCATAATCAATTCTGACATTCTGTGAAATTTACTCCGCTTTGTGATACAAGTGTGTGTGTGTGTGTGTGTGTGTGTGTGTGTGTGTGTGTGTGTCAGGCTGAAGTAACATCTAACCCAGAACTGCAGAAGGGCACTCTTTCCCGTGATCTAGTTCCCTGCTGCTCCCTGCTGGGTCGGGTCCTAGGAGTTCCTCCAGATGTGCTTCTCCTGGCACTCTCCGCTCCTCGGCAGGAGCCGTCCACACTCACACCGGCTTTGGTGAAAAGAGTCAAACTTTTCGGACGCGGGTCCGACGGTGTGACAAGTATGTCAATGGACAGACGTGCGTATATACACCACGAGTCGGATTTTGTCCATCGACAGAATTGCCACAACGTCAGAGCCGAGATAGATTAGAGGCCACGTTACACTCACCGATATGAGGTTTGGGATGCAGGTATATACGCTTGACTTCAAGTGTCAGCATCTCTTGACCTCCGTGTGGCCGAGGTAGCCAGGCGCCTGCCCAGGGTTCGAATTCGACCCGTGGTGTATATTACATATGTTTGTCCATCTGACGCAGAGATATACGAAACCGACATCTGGAAACACATCGTGGGGAGAGCACAAGCGATCCCGAGGAATTACTAAGTGAGGAGACGTAATCCAAACTTAACACACATCACTAGATTACCCATTGTTATCGTCATCTTAACCTCATGTTGAACAAGATAACAGCATATTTCGTAGTCCTCCTGTAAGTCATCATGAAGTCTCCAAAATACCAATCCACTCCACGAAATGTTTGGTCAGTTCAGCTAGACTGGGAGGGGGCAAACATGCAGCTATCTGCTACGGACCGGAGCGTTCTGTCTCAGTGACCTCAACCTCGACGCTGGGCTTGGGAACATGAATAGAGCAACTCTGCCAGTGTTTTTCTTTTTCCCTCGAGCTAATGACACCCAGGAAGAAGACGGAGTAAGTATTAAAAAAAAATGTTGACATGGCCAGGTGTTGAGGAGGATAAATATTGGGTTTCCTCGGTAAGTTCCAGCGGCCAAAGTCTCGCCTTGGTACAACGAAGGACGTCTGGGTCACTGACTGGTGGAGGGGCAATGGTGACTTGTGCGTGACGCAGCGTATCTCTGCTGCTATTGGTTATACTTGCAATGGTGCTGTGACGGGTCTCGCCGCCAGCACCGGGTGCTGAAGTCACACAGTCCTCGCTCTCCTAGTTACCGAATGCGACCACGGAAATCGATCTGCCTCCTTTCGATATAAGACTTAAATCTTATTCTGAGTACGACGGTCCGACCATTGAAGCACAACGGTAAGAACCTGTGGCACGATGGCGTGACTGTTGACGGAAATATGATCCATCATAATCCATAAACGAATAATTCGATGATTAATGCAGGCCTTACATTACTTACTTACACCGCACAGCGCCACCTGGGGTATGCTACACTGAATCTCGCGCACTGCAATACATGAGTACAGTACAGCATACCTGAATTTTCCGATGATCAACCTTTAATAAAAATCCATAATAGTCATCTTCTTTCATTTTTGTCCGTCAGAACCATAAGTACCACACTCATCCAGTACCATAAATACCTCACACATCCAGTACCATATGCACTACACTCATTCAGTACCATGTGCACCACGTCCATCCAGTACTTACCCAGCAACATACACGTGCTGACTGGCTGGGTGACACCGTCCCGCTCGACACCCATTTAACACAGCAACACACACGTGCTGTAGGCATCCTCCACCCAGCGACCAAGACAGATGCCATTCCGCTCGACCACGAACAAGAACGTCTTCTCATGCTTTATACACTGTCTAAGCACTTATGTCTTCATTTTCAAGTGTCGCTCCTCAAACCCTTGCCTCCAGACAGCAACCTATCGCCCTGATACACATGGTGCCGTAAACCTTACTAGAGGATCCCTTGTGACCTCATGTGACCTAGAGTAACCACTCAGGTCACTGGTACCCGAGCAGGTACGATGATCCTGACTTTCCTCCAGAGACTCGTCGGAGTAACTTGGCGGCCACGTCCGCACAGGTGACGCTATGCCTATCACGCCCAAGGGCAGTTCCGTCGTGCTCAAGGATCGCAGCGCCTCGCTTAAAGGTCTTTCGACTTTGCTTAAGGACAGTACAGAATATCCTTTAACAAAAAGAAATAAAAAAATCCATCACTAAATCAAGGTTTCTGATTCATAACAATATGACTTTAAAACTTGACCCCCTTGCGCTGTGCCGCAGCGGTGGTTCTCTTTCCTTCTTTAATAGAAATTACTCCGGTTTCTGCTCCCAACAATCCCTGATCCTATAAAGCCAGGAATGTGAACCTATAACCATCCCACCCGTGTTGAACCAGCCCTCCAGGCAGGCAGGCAGGCAGCAGACCCACCAATATTCTTGGCAAAAGTCGCGTTTGTCCCACTAATATTGACCCACCATTTTTGGCCTGCCGTCAACCTTTCATTCATTAATATTTTCCCTTCCCCAGTTTCTTTTTTTTCTTTTTCAGCTGGTGGAGGAATGTTTGCCAAGCCGACGGCAGAAAGAACGAACACTGTGCTCCAGACAGTATAACTGGGAATTTTCTTACTACCTCTGTTCCAGGAAGTATTTATCTGGCAATCAGAAATAACTGAAAATCATGAGTGACAGACGAATGTACACAAACTGGTTCCTCGACACTGGTACTTAACATAGATAAAGATGAAGCAGCACCACAAATCAGGAATGTTCATAATACACCAAGATGGCCAACATGGCTTTACGTGTGTTTATTCTTAATTTGATCTTGGAGGCCCAGCTTTCCCTGCAACAACTCGGGGTCTGGGGCCAAATTAACCTGTTGCTTCTCTTGTTTAGACAGGCAGTTCCAGGCTTCGGCCTGCAGGCCTATGTATCCTCCCCTGGCCACAACCTGGCACATCATGTAGACCCCACACACTGCACGTATCGTCCTGTGCCTCCTTCAGTAGCCCTATGATGTGATACGTAAGGAAAGGGTATATAAGGATGATACGCCCACACATCTGGCTCAGTTTGACTTTAATGATGATTCTAACAAACACTTCCATGTCTGTCATGTTGACAGGGGAAGACGTCCGAGCGAGGACTGAGGTCCATGCCGTCCAGGTGCAAATCTTTAATGTCTTCTCTCACCTGCTGCTGCTCTCTCTCTCTCTCTCTCTCTCTCTCTCTCTCGGAGTGTGAGTGATGTTAGTCGTGACCAGAACTTCATCATGGGGGGTGGGGTGGCGCATACCTTCCTGACCAGGGGTGGGGTATCCTCAGTTACTTATATAAGTAACTGATACATAATAACCCCACTACACTTTAGGGTACTTAACACTACAACTTATTAGCCATCGTCAGAATCAGGCAATTCTGAGATAATGTTACAAGAAAATGTATTTCAGGGACGGAGGATACAACGGAGACACTCATCCTGGGAATGGCTCTAATGTCTTTGGGTAAAAGGGCATTGAATACCCTTTTGATACCCAGTATGTAAGATCGAGACATGATATCTTGCGTGTGTTCTCGTCAATATCCAACCAGGTGTTTGTCCAAAGTGCATATGTACACACACACACACCATACACCACACACACACACACACACACATACTCATTGTTCCAATACGGAGTAAACCTTCGCTCGCTAGGCTGGGGATGAAGCAGGAAATCTGGGGGCCTTTCCAGGGAGAGACCTCAACCGGCAGGTTCACCTGAGCGGCGGCGTCGGCACATGATCTGGCTGACCCGTCTGCCGGACCAAGGGACCCTGACTCAC
This sequence comes from Panulirus argus, assembly GCA_038088735.1. Classification (NCBI taxonomy): domain Eukaryota; kingdom Metazoa; phylum Arthropoda; class Malacostraca; order Decapoda; family Palinuridae; genus Panulirus; species Panulirus argus. The sequence continues at coordinate 4,678 of JAYMFT010126068.1, read as the reverse complement.
GATGACCGGCTCACATCTGCGTCCTGCGAGCTGACTTGACCTGACCCTCTCTGGAACACCGTTCAAAAGCATGACCCCACGACACGCATACATGGGAAAGTCATATAACAGAAGACCTGATGGTCAATGACGAGGTTATCTGCTGGGGGACAGTACATGGGAAGGACAGATAACAGATGAACCTGAAGGTCTATGGCGGAGTTATCGACAGGATGACAGCAGAAGTATCCTGAATTCTCAATCTGCACGAACTGGTTAGAGGCCCCTGCCTCTCTAGAGCGGTTCCTCCTTGCTGATAGAAGCAGTGTGACGGGGACGACATTCTTTGGGTCTGTCACTGAGTAAGGTCTCTTGCATTACACACGAATGTACCAACTTGTCCACAAGACACTACCCTCAGGTAAGTAATAACACACATCTTGAGCATGACGACACGACCCTTGGGTATATGATGACCTAGACTCCAATCTGGTAAGTTCAAATGTTGGGTCACTACACCCAAGGGTCTTGCCTTCGTGTTCAACAGTCGTAACGTAAACAAGTTGCCAACAGCTAACTGCCAGCAGTATCGTCTTTACAGTTAAGCCCTCAGCTGGAACATTATCATTCCTTTTTCCTTTCTACTTATTTTATTCCACATCTGCTTCTCTTCCTTTTCATTTTCTCATGGTTTTTGTTCTTACCCCTATTTCTAGTTTTTCCCCCATTTTCTCTACCGTTTTCTCTTCTCAATCGTCTTCTTCATGCTCACTTCCTTTCCACCTCCTACAGTCCCTACTGGCTTGTCACCTGAGACTCTAACGTTGTCTCTCAAGTCAGCACGCGGGACTTCAGTGCCGAGACTGCAGTAGACCAGTGCCTTTGCGTCGGGTGTCTGGCAAACTTTTTCCAGAACGGACGCAATAAAGTAAGTAGGTGAAAATTCTCCCTGTAACTCTCTCAGGCATAATAAGTCATCTGTTCAAGAGATGGGCCTCTACGGGCGTCAGATTTCCTCCCCGTACAATGCAAATACGTAACACAAAGGCAATTATTGTATACGAAAGATCTGTGGGATCCTCTGCGTCAGAGTAACCATCAAATGAGGTCACCAATGAGGTTAGGTCACAATACGAAACAGGAAGGGACTAACGATGCACCCGTTCTTAGTAAACCTGGGAGTCATGCTTGAGGGACAGGTGTTGGGAGAGACATAAAGAGGTTAAGTTACGTTAGGTTAGGCCGAGAGAAAAAGACATGAAACGAAATAAAGCTCATAACTCCAGCTGCCCTGGAATGTTAGAGAGAGAGAGAGAGAGAGAGAGAGAGAGAGAGAGAGAGAGAGAGAGAGAGAGAGAGAGAGAGGATCACTTGGGAAAATCCTCTTGTTAGGAGGTAGCTGAAGGAGGCAGGTCTGGCGTCGGCCAAGATTTTGCGGGGCCCCTGTACTGACGTCCCTGGCGAGAGTCACAGCCACAGTGAGCCACACTTCATCCTCACCTCACCTTACCACCACCACCACCACCACCACAGTATCTCGTCATATTCAGGCCAGACTGACATCTGGGGTAACCACACACATCAAGGGCAGCCTGACAGAATGTCATGGGGTGACAGATATCCAGACAGCCTAACAGCCGGGGGCTGCTGTCTAAAGTTTGGCTATCATCGTTCCGTTGTGATCAGGGGTCGTGCAGTCGCGCGACGCTCAAGGGTCGTATAGGGTCGTATAGTCATACTTATCAGGGTAATTTCTTGTGTGTGTGTGTGTGTGTGTGTGTGTGTGTGTGTGTTCCAGGCGGAAGACTAACTCACTGAATTACCGAATTTCGTCTCTTAATGACTTTCACGTTAAGACGTTAGAACTGATCAGTTGTGAGGTTAAATATGAGGAGGACATTTGAATGAGATGAAAACTAGTATTCTGGGTTAGGTCCTAAGGATCTCACGAGGGAATGTATGGGTGTAAGCACGTGCTCTTGTGTGGCTCTCATACGTCGGCTGTGTAAGCAGGACCAGCCCCCTCACCTATATATTGAGGGAGACAGGAATCCATTGTCGTGAATCTTGCTCCAGTGCCTTCCTCAACTCTGTTGATATATACTAGTCAAGTCGTGTGTCCTGTACATTAAGCCTTGGTATTTTCTGTATTATATACAACACTGGGATCATTATCTTTGTGCTCTTGTATTCCAGGAAGACGACCTTTGATCTTCAAGATCTCGGGAGATGGTGGCAGAGGTCGGGAGGGGTCAGCCCACCCAATGGTACCCTCAGAGCATCTGGTCAAGTGGTGTCAGTATTCAAGTAAATCTTTGGTAATGATATTATACATCATCATTTTATATAACCACCATGATTCTCACGTCTGTGGGTTTGATGCTCGGAGGTCTTATAGAGGCCTGGGAGTACCTGGCCTTCCCTACCGGTGCCTACGATGCAGTGAGAGAGAGAGAGAGAGAGAGAGAGAGAGAGTGTGTGTGAGGGATTAAGGGTTGGTTATGACAGCATGAAGGCGTGAGTGCGAGGGAAAGCATGAGAGATTGTGGGAGAAGGGTCGGGTTTGGGATGATGACCAGTTATGACCCGTGGCTTTTGTGGTCCTCAGGGTCAGAGACCTGACCACAATGACCAGACCAGGCCGCTGCCGCTGCTGGGGCCTCCCTTCCTCCACAGCCCACTTCCCCAGTAACTACAGAAGTTACACTGTACCACGTACTCATAATCTCCTAAAAGAGCTTTCACCTTTTCTTTCCTTTTTCTTAGGAGGGCTTCCTTACTTCTCCTGTCGACCTTATCTTAAACGTGGCTGGAGCAGTGTGAAACAACCTCTCACGGTCGGACTTTACGACAAAAATGAACAACTTTCATTCGGTATTTTCAAACCTTATCAAGAAATCAGCACTATCAGTGCTTAGTCAAGGACCTAACATACGGAGGCGATGCAGCAATCCAAGAGCTCTTTTTTTCTTTATTTTCATTCAGGGAATGGCTTATCCAAGCATCTGTCTTATCCAGGAAGCTGGCTACCAAGAGACTGGCTTACCCACAGACCAAAGCCACCGACGGACGACAGGTAAGAGCTCTTTTTTCTCTATTTTCATTCAGGGAATGACTTATCCAAGCACCTGTTTTATCCAGGAAGCTGACTACCAAGAGACTGGCTTACCCACAGACCAAAGCCACCGACGGACGACAGGCTTGTCTGGCTACACGCATGGCTTGCCTTAGGCTAAATCAGCCCTCCGACTATCCTGGTCCAACACTTTCACTGCCCAACTTTAATAAACTTTACGGCCCCCTTGGTTTCCACTCGGGTGATCAACTGACCTGTGCTGACCTCTTAGCGGCGTTGCAGCAACCATCTGACCCTCTAGCTGACCTCGAGAGCGAGTATTAGGGGTGGTCCTTCCTTAGTGTTCCTGGTTCCGAGGTCAGGAGTTATTAAAAAAAAAAAAAACGAGTACCCTTTACGAGAGGGCCAACTCTTGTGTGCGGTGACGCTGGTTCTAATACGACTAAATCTACGACGCAGACCTTCTTCAGGAGGGAGTATATTCGGTGTCCATCCATTATTTGGTGCTCTTGCAGGGATGAGGAGCCGCTGAAGCTACAAAGCCCGTACGACCAACACCATCTTCTATGTTTCTTCAGGCGGTCCACGTCTCCCACGGGGTGGACGAACCACCACCTGACACCTAAGGTAGGGTGACGGTCCTTGTGGCCCTCAGGTCTCCCTAGGTCGGACAAAAGACCACCACCTCACCCTAGGGTAGGGTGACAGTGCTTGTGGCCTTCAGGTCCTACAGAATGGACCAACCACCAACCATGGGATATTGTGAAAGCGTTTGTGGTCCTCACATCTATTTAGGGTGCATGAAACCTCCATCTCACCCTTGCGCAAGGGTGACAGCACTGAACATCACGCTTTAGTTGTTAAACCCCAACAATTTGCATCGACCTACAGTGAAGAACACTGGACTTAAACATTACAGGTGAACGATACCAACCCACTTCTGACTGTAGGTTACAGATGCACTATACCAACCCACCAGTGACTGTAATTTACAGTTAAACGTCAACAGAACCAAAGATGAGTGCTGCTGGTAACTTATTAAAAAGAAAAAATAATAACACGCTTTTTCCAGTCATTTCGTCTCTTGCTCCTGTCACTTCCTAGTCTAACCCTCATTAACTGTAAATACTGAGTGGACTCGCCCGGAGGTAGACCCAACAGTCACTCTATAAGAAATAATAAGAAACATCTAACTGAATAATACAGAGTGAATATCAATTAACTTCTTACACTCAAGACCTGACCATCTCTCCTGGGCCTGGGGTCTGTGTGGTCGGTGTATTCATTCAACTCTCTTGAGTTAGTCTCTGGAACTCGTGGTGAAAAAGATAATCTGAAACAAGCCAATTATCAAGGGGGAGAAAATACCGGTCGACACGCGGGATGATTTCAATAAACTGGAGAACAATTACAAATACTGCACTCTGAAGGGTGACCACTGAACACCTGTGCATCGTACGTTTAAGCATAGAGGGCAGTACAGACAGACGCACACCAGAGAGAGAGAGAGAGAGAGAGAGAGCCAGGGAGAGTGGTATGGTAGAGTGAGAGGAAGTGGTGAAAGCCTTGCGGAAGATGAAGTGCAGCAAGGCGGCAGGATTGGATGGTATTGCAGTTGAATTT
>JAYMFT010126057.1:0-13141 GCA_038088735.1 Panulirus argus | reverse complement strand
GGGGGGGGGGGGGGGGGGGGGGGGGGGGGGGGGGGGGGGGGGGGGGGGGGGGGGGGGGGGGGGGGGGAGGGAGAGAGCATTGAAAGTGCAAGAGGAGGGAGGGGTTCCTCCCTCCTGTTGGGAGGGGAGTGGGGGTTGTCCTGAGTGCGTCCATTATTTTTTTCTTTCTTACCGTTTACGACAATGAAACCATTCCCAGAGCTTTTGATGCATAATAAGTCATTTAAAATCTTTACTTAAGCCGGAATAACACCAGCTATGACGACGCGACGCGTCAGAGTAATGCTTTTATTCATATCCAGCTCATTTTTCTGGAGAATACAGCCCGTACTATATGCAATGTTCTAGAACACTAGCGTTTGTTGCTTGTAGGATTTAATCCCGTCAAATGGTCTTGGTTGTTATCGCAACCAACACTCTTACGGACCCAGTCGCGGATCCTCATACACCCGACAACACCTTTTATCTTCTTTTTGGCGTTATTCATACATTTAGCGGAGGAGAGACCTTAAAGGAAAGTGGAACTGCATCTTACATTATATTTCCTCAATGGATTTGCACTTACGGCCCAAATGATCTTTGTGATACAACGAGACTGTAGGAACTGAAACCGACTCTAGTTAACCCAAAGAAAAAACTAACCTAATTGCCTCCTTATGTGGTGTGTGATTATCCGTGTAAGAACGGATAAGGAGCTCTTTACCCTCGTACGGTTTCTCATGCTAGGCTACAAGAACGGCGCTCCAGAAGTGTTTCAGTCAGTGCTTCCTTACGAATCTCGTGCCCACTCTTCTGTGGTGTCATTCAGCTTCGCAAGTGCACTGGTTTTCAAAGAAGTTGGTCACTACTGAGGTCGTGGTTCCTCAGGAAGTTTCTTAAGGAATGTAACATATCTCTTCATACTCTACTGTAGGCAATTCAAGTACCTCTCTTAATTTCCACCACACCCAATCCACAATGTTCTGGGCAATTAATTCTCTCGACGAGTTCCGCTGGACCTCCCTCAGAATTTTGCTCTATGTGTTCTCTTGGGTGGGAAGGTCAGTTTGATGACGCACACTCTACCTTGGACGGTCAACACATCTTTATGATCATCTTAACCACATTCTTGAAGGCTAGTCTGAAAATGATTTACGTAAAGTCTGCTTCTGTTATTACTCTCAGTATGAATTTCTGGCTTGTCAGGCGCGATGAAGATCGACCACAAGGTCGCTTGAAATACTGAGTCTTTTAGTTACATATGGCACAAAAAAAAAGTCAAGGTCCGATCTGTTTTCACTTTCTGCAAGTCACTTTCAGTTTTTCAGAGAACTTACCTTTGACCTAGTCATGATGCAGCCATCTGCTGTCCCTGCTGTTCCGTACCCCAACCATGAGTTAGGTATCATCAGCAAACGAAAGGCACCTTTTGGTACGATCAAATTCCTTATGACGAGCAATTTACACAGATTAGAAACATAAGCGACCCTAACATCGAGCTGTGAGGAACTCCACCAGTCACCTCGCTATGCTTGTAGTGGTATCTTTAACCTGTGGTCTTTGCTCTTTCCTCACTGGATCGCTCTAAGTCCTCATAAAAAGTCCAGCCTTAAAACCAACCAGTAATTCCAACTATCACTTATCAATACATAAATAATAGTAAATGAAAAGGTACCGAAATACAAGGTTAGTAGACGGGACGATACGAATGTAAAACTCTACCCCGTAAAAAACAGGAAAAAAATACAATGCTTTACAATGAATATATACAACTCATTTATACAGCTTCTCACCTTTCTGCTCTACACACTCATCAAAGATCATTTCCATACCATCCGATAGTAATTACTTTGCACAGTAATCAAATACAGTCTCCCTATCATTCTAAAGTAATTACTGTGCCCATTTATCAAACATGGTTTCCCGACAATCCTCAAGTAATTACTCTGCACACCAATCAAACACCATTTCCCTGCCATCCTAAAGTAATAACTCTACACGCTAATCAAATATCATTTCCCTGCCACCCTAACGTCATTATTCTGCACAATTATCAAATATCATTCCCTTAACAACCAAAAGATACCTCATTATTAATTCATTCACTGAATCTGTTTGCCTCCATCACTGACCACACCCTCTTCCCCCTTCTGCCACGGATCTTACTCGCTAACGCATCATCTTCCGTGGGTCCTCCTGGATGGCCATATCATGTCAAAGGGCGTCCCTCTACCCAAGTACTTCTTCACATACAAAACCTTCTCAAATCATATCTTTACCAACTCTCCTAATTTCAACCACACTACAGATATTACCAGTCTCATCTGCTCTTACCTCAATTACTCCTCTCCTCTCTTTTAACTTTTTCTAGATCTAGAAAGATTAGTTTCCTGCCCGATGCATTCAGCCTACGGTCATCACATGATCACGCAGACTACTTGCCCATGCTAAGCACTGACTCTTCCTATCCAACAAGTTCTCCCTGTATTGACAATTTGTCTGGCTTGCTAGATTCAACACTCAAATTCTTTCCCACTGCCATCTCTACTAATCAATGTTCTCACCTACTAATATTCATTAATTGCCTCAGTTCTCAACACGTAAACGAATATCACACTGTAACACTTCTTTCTGGATCACATTTTTCTTGATCGCATTTACTTTCACCATTTCTTCTTGCATCCAATATCAAAAGCGACCGACCATTCTAATTCCTCCTCTGACTGAGCTAAAAGAACGACACCATCGGCATACAGCAACTGTGGTCACTTCCATTCTGTTCCACGATGTGGAATATATGTATTCATATTTGATCGCTGTTTTCCGCGTTTGCAAGGTAGCGCCAGGAACAGACGAAGAAAGGCCACATCTGCTCACATCCATTCTCTAGCTGTCATGTGTAACGCACCGATACAACAGTTCCCTATCCACATCCAGACCCCTCAATACACAGCCCTGACACACGCCCACATTTATTTCGAACGACGCACTCCTTCAAGCACTTACTCTCATACAAACACTCTTCACAGTATCAACACTCGCAAGTGCATCAAAAAAATCGTTTGCGCATACGAATGAGTCAAAACTTCACAAAACCTCGTCTCTAATCTTATCAGTTTCTTCTTTAAGCTCATTTAAGCTATATAAATAATTTCTTCATTTTCTTTACTACTCTCTTCACAACCATCCTCTCTCCTTCCTGTATCTACCATATTCTTCCCTTAAGGGAGGCTCAGTAATCGTGTTAATACGACCCATCGCAATCCTACCAAACTCCTTGCCAACTATGCCTCGGAGACTCATTTCTCAGTTGCCTTTACCGTAATCTTTACTCCCTTAACCTTAATCCTGCGGGACACTCACTGCCTCACTCCAGTCATCAGGCACACTACTGTTTTCTAAACAACCACAAATACACATTCCCAGTCACCTCACTGGGAGAGCCATCTCAGTCCCCATCCCTTCCACAGCCCCAACTTCAACAGCCTGTAGATGCATTATTTGCTTTCCTCACCTCCTTTGTGCTATCTTCATGTGAATTCAAAAAAGTACCTTTTCTGAGAGAGAGAGAGAGAGAGAGAGATCCCTCGGGCGCGCAAGTGTTTCTCATCGTTCCACTTTGTTATACAGTAACAAACGACGCCACTCTGCTGACACAATTATTCCCCGGCTGCTACATCGTTCTTACCCCATCTACACTGATCAGCAGCTCGGGGGTTTAAACAGAACTGTCCTCCACCAGATGACGGTTACGGATCATCAGGTCTTCCGTCATCTGGGTTTCCCACGTGTTCCTACACCTCACGTTCATTACTCACCTCTGTAAACCTTATCTGCAAAGTCTATAACCTTTCCAACGTGTCCTCTTTCTGCATGTTCATACAATTCTACAACGGTGAGGTACTCTTTCACTCGTCCAAATATTGTATCACACGATTTGCTTAATTGTTTTACATCTACACTCGGTACCGGAAACCTCATTTGTCGAGGTATCTATCCCAACCACCAGCGGTACGTAGGTTTTTCCTGGTATACAAATTGCTGTTTTCAACAGCAGTGTATCAGAACAGGATAAAGGCCTTCTCTCCATTCACACATCTGAGAGGAGCTAGTAAAGCAGAACACAAGTTATAATTTGGATACCAGAGAAAACTCTATAAATTCCAAGACATTTCACACAGGCATCGTCTTTTCTCAATAGCAGCTTCTTATCATCAAATATATTTACAAGCGCCATACCCCGCCGCCCCTCACACCCACCCTTCAACCTGACCTCCACCAACATACACCATCCTCCAACGACTAAAGCACTCCACCTGTAACCACAATGTGAACTCCCACCAGTCCACAGTGTGAGGTACCAGTACATGGCCTCTACCTACAATGGAGGTTCCAGTAGTACATCTCTATGCACACTGTGAACTACCAGCAGTCCACTTCTACCCACAGTGCGAACTAACTGTACTCCACCTCTACCCACAGTGTGAGGTACCAGTACTAGGCCCTCACCCACTGTGTAAGCAACCAGTACCCCACCTTTACCCACAGCATGAAGAGTATATTCAGAAAAACTAGATCCCAGCATGTAAGCTGGTTCTGAGGATCTCTCACCTTGAAACTGCAACAACTAAGCCGTGAAACGGCATTACCATCACTAAAATATTCAACAAATCGCTAAAAGAAAAAACCGCTAAAATACCGATGTAACACCAGTTTACAAAAAAACAGGAGATAGAAAATGCAGCTCGAAGAGTCGACTTATCAAACTTACTTAGGTTTGCGGTAAAAAAAAAAAGGATTAAATTCTAATATTTTGACAAGATAATCTATTATACGCTATGCTTTCAAGAGTTCGCTTGTTGTTCTTTCCAGGTCGATCCAGAACATCGACAGACCCGCTATTCTGGGGTGTAGGTACTTCAGAATCTGGGGCCAGGTTTGTAGAGCTAGTGCACGCCAGTTTCGTAGGCCGTTTTGAGGCCACCAGAGGCCGCTTTTCCAAAGCCTTATGGGTTACAATGAGCTCACTGCACTCATTCCTAGTCATAATTAAAGTGCAAAACCTACAGAATGGAAAGAAACGTATCATTAACATTTCTGCAATGTTCATTAAATGGCTGTGTGCTTAGACATATTTTTCAAACGTATAATTCCTTAAATATATATATATATATATATATATATATATATATATATATATATATATATATATACATAAACCCTTTTTTTACCGTGTAAATCTCTGTTCTTCAGCTCGTAAACTAAGTGAAAATCAATCTGGGTCTGTAACAAAAGATCATGATTCAAGAATTTAACGGAATTCTTTAGTCAAATATAAAGTATCTTAGATGATATATATATATATATCTGAAGTTATATACTTTAATACCAAAACAGCTTTCTAGAAAGGACCACATAAGAAGTTTTCGGGTAATATTACATTAAAAAGCACAAGAAATTACATATGAGCGTGGACAGCGGTGTGGGCTAATATATAGAAAACGAAGAGTTGTATTATATGGGGAAAACATCCGACTGACTGACAAACCAGGAGTGCCACAAGGCCCAGTCCCAGGTCCCGTACTTTTGATCTTCATCAGTGATCTGATGACGCAACTCTCCGGAATACTGTGGAAAAATCTTCCCAGTGGCATGAAAGTTGGAAATGAAGCCCAAGTAAAGGAAGACTCCTTCATGATCTTAAGAGCTTAAGACAAATTGATGGAGTGGTCTGAAATATGACAAACAGACCCCAGGGTAGACAATCCCAAGTTAATGTATTTTTGGTATAAAACTATAAAAAACGATTACAAACTGTTCTGTAAAACATTAAAACCACAAGATAAAGATGTTGAATGAATGATCATTGATGAAAACATGCGCAAAGCAAAGTCCACCTGCACGTAATAAAGCTGACAAGATGTTAGGATACACAGCTACAAATACATGTCTTACAACGAAAGAAAGTACTTACTTTTTATAACACTTACAATACAACACGCAGTTCGGTACTAAAATACAAAGAAGAGCAACAAAACTAATTCAGTCGATCACACATAAACCGACTCATACATCTAAAAATATTTTCTCAGAAAAAAAAAAAAAAAATGCAGACTTGGAGATGATCAAATACAAGTTTTCGAATCGCTTCATAATTTTGATAACATAATCAATTTCCACAAGTCAGACAGAGATACAGTGACCAGAAGTAACAGTAAGAAGTTAAAGAGAACGTGATGGAATACAAATGAGGTCCAAACGTTTCTCAGCCATAGGGTTATACATCACTAAAACAGACTACCACCAGACGTTGTACAGGTGAAGATTATCAACACATGTAAATCATGGTTCGACAAATGTTTCAATGATATAACTTACCAGTGAATAAGCCTATTCAGGAGAGACAGTAAAATAAGCAGGTATACTGGCTTCCGTTTTCTTTCCAGATGGTAGCAGAGACCGTGCAAGCCATCAATCACCACCAGCACCACCAACCAGCCTGATCCTTCAGCCTTAGTGGAATAATCTTTTCAGCGGAAAAATCTCATCTTTGTAAGCGTTCCCCTTGAAGCCCATGTTGCTGGTAAGCGAGGAAGAGGAACTGCTGTGTGCCGGTTGTATCCATGTGCTGGGAAACACCTGTGCAGGTATACCTGGTTTGTTTGGATATGCTACTATGATGCTGCCTCAAGTCTTTTGTGTGTCACACCGCTGACGTATCGCTCACACCCTTGAACACGGTGCTACGACCCTTGAGCATCGCGGTTCGGCCACTGAGCACGACGGTTCGACCCTTACGTATGGTGACGTGGCATCTTATCTAACTCTTCAGCGTAAGGTCAAAGGCCTGGCCATTATACCCAAGGGTTATATAACGTCGTGCTCAAGGGTCGTAGCGTCGTGCTCAAGGGTTGTACTGTCGTGCTCAAGGGTTGTATAATCGTGCTCAAGGGATGCAGCATCGTGCTGAATGAGTTAAAGGCTTAGGTTTCGAATATAGGTTTCGAATCTTGGTGGCTATGTATCGTCCTGAATGGGTATCGCTTGAATCCATCCATACTCCTACTTTCCTAAGACGATCTCCGTTAGCACAGTACAACAGACGGTTGCTGGATAACATGACCACTTTTCTAAATGACTATACTTTCCGAACTATTTGTTAAGTATTTATCTATCAACCGGAATTAATGGGAAACAAGATCCAATCGTTACATCAACCTGACGAAGATTGATAAGGCGAACAAGGGCAAGTGGGGGAACATACCTGTACACCTTGGTCTTCCCGGGCTCCTTAATTACCTGTCAACCTCACAGACCGGAAGGGGTCCCTGTTACAACCCAACCTCATTGATCCCTGGGCATTCATAACAGTCCCCCTAAACCCGACCCGACCTGATACAGTCGAAAAACACCTCGTACCTACATGTCCACTCACTGACTGCACTCACTGGGTCTGTGGATCCACGGACTCTGCAGTCTCATCGATTCCCCGGGCTTAACAGACAAGCCTCTTGTGCTTATCGAGTGAATGCTAAGCACTAACTGCATTCAGTCGAAGGTTTCGAATGAACACATCAACGCTACGGTCTTAGACTGAAAGAAACCAAGCAATCACTAACTTCAAGCACGCCACAGACTTACTGAGCGTACTTATTCCCAGATTCCAATGACTTACTGAACTTAGCAATTCCCTGAATCAACTGACTTAACGTACTCCATTCCCTTCACCAAATGACTTACTGAACTTGGCTATTCCCTGCACCTACTTACTTACTAAACGTAATTCTCTTGACCTACTGACTTACTGAACTTAATCTTCTGCGCCAATGACTTACTGACCTTATAGATTCCCCGTATCCACAGACGTGCTACACTCACCGACTAAATGAACTTACAAAGTCCTCGAACTCAAAGACTCCCAAAACACACTGACATCCTGTAGTCTTCATGCGCTCAGTGCCTTTATCAATCCCCCAGTAACTGCACTTCTCATTTCTTTCACCAGCCGAACCCTCCCCCTCACAGGCATTTTTTTTTTTCCATTTACCAACAGCAGGACCGTGCATTACCCGCCCCATCCCATACTGCAGGGCCTTCCCTGTCCTTCACGTGTCTTGCTTTTGGAATCGTCAGGGATTTCCACTGAAGCCTCCGCCTCCGGCTTGTCTTCATATCAACTCTTTTTTTCTTTCCTCTCTCGACTTACGGGGTTTTCCAAGATAGCACATGACACCGTACCGCACGGGAGGCTGATTAAGAAGCTGGATCGCCAGGCAGGAATAAGGGTGATACTCCCTCGATGGACAGAAGATTATTTGAGTGGAAGGGAACCATGTCAGAGGAGCCTTATCGTAATGGTTTTTACTCTTCGTCCAATCCCGATATCCCCGTTTCTCTAGTTTCTGAGTTTCACGTAAGCGTTTACCTTCTTCGGTTTCAAACTCCGTTACTCTTCTCACACGACAGGTGGCTCTCCATGTCCGGGTCGTGGACCATTACCTTTACCCTTGGGAATGATGGCTCTGGCCTTTCCGAGTCGGGTGAGAGACTAAGCCATCGTAATCAGGGGTCGTTGACCGTCATGTGCAAGGTGTTCTTCCGCCTTGCTCAGGAGGTCAGGAGCAGCGGCTACCGACAAGCTCGAGAACCATCCCCTGCTTCATTCATGGCGACGTCCTCCAGCCCTCAACGGTACGGGAGACGGGAGCAGGGAGGCTACGCAGATGAACAGACAGGCAGAAAAAGACTACACCATCACCACCCGTCAGTCCCCCGTACCTTGCTGCTGGCGTCCATAAAATCACCTCATCGGGAGAGCTGGCAGACAAATACCATGATCCCATAATTCCGCTGCCTGCTGCTGCAATCCCATTACAGCTGAGGATCAATTTCATGATCAATTTCCACCAATTACGTCGTCAATATCCCTCTACTCGAGTCCCCAGGCCCGAGCCTCGCTGAGCAGAGGGTGCAACCTGCCGTTCGTAACTAAGGGTGTGTTTGTCGCCTGAACACTTTTACATGCCAACCTTTATGCTCCACGTTGGTTATCACTGTCAAGAGTCTTGACACTAAAGCTGCCGTTCAAAGGGGGAAAGAGGGTGGGTGGGGGTGGGGGGTGGGTGGGGGAGGAGCCTGAATCGCCAACCTGTTACCCTCCAGCACCGTCGGCTGACCAGCCAGACCCACAACACTCCTCATTTTTGTCATGAGTCCATGAGGAAATAATGAGAATATTGTGGCACACAGCATCTCTCACCTGGTGATGCTACAGCGGCTCTCATCTGGATCTGCTACCCACCTGTCCACCCCTCCCCCGCTCCCACACTCGGCCCCGTGACCGGGTATTCTCATCCGGGCCAACGTCAACATACGGAGCACAGGAGGATGGGAAGACCACCAATGTTCACTTACTTCCTGTAGTCTGCACTGCCACGCTCACTGTGGCGCACACTATACCCTGCAGGTTGTACCACCACACCACATGTACATGTCTGCAACGTTAAGCTGCAGGCTGAGCAACCACGCCTTGCAGCCTTCACCACATACAATAGAAGCCTGTCCTGCGACACGCTGTGGCCTGCAGCAGGATCTGCCAGCAGCCTGTGACGCTGAAATACTCTCATTTGTACAACACTCGTTAATAAACCTTATACAAACACTTTTTAAACTACCGTCACCACCAACCTGCAACACCATCTAACTTTCAACACCACTACTACTAGCTGAAACACCAACACCACTAATCTGCAACACTATCATAAATCCCCCATCACTACGCCTTCTTCATCACCATCATTACTCTATCACCTCTACGACCAGTCTTCACCACTAACACCTCCAAACTGCACTACCATCCTATCTCCACCAACACTACGACCAGCCCCAACCAACATCAACCTGCCAGTCTGCATCGCCACCCAATACCCAACAATACAACGACCAGTCTCCACCACCACCGCCACCACCCTGCCAGTCTGCACGACCACCACCATCAAAACTCTTCACCACACACCCAACCCTAACATCCAGTACGAGACCTCGCAACCCCTCCTATATGCCTCACAAGACATTCAATAAGCGAGCCACAAGTGATATTCATTACCCTCTACCAGAATGGAAGGGAGGAGGAACGGGCTCGCAATAGGACCTTACAAGACGTTGCAAAATGGTCCAATAAAACACCTTGTCCTATACTGTCTCCACCGGTGTCATTTTGGGGACACTAGTACACTGGTTTCGTTACCATGCCTCGGTATCGAAGAGTTAATACAGAAAAAAAGACCTTTCTTTTTCTCTCCCAAAAAAGCCTGTGAAATAACTGCTCGACTGATCATGAGAGAGGCCATCATAGCCATGGGTCGTACTACTGTGCTCAAGGGTCGTGTCCCCATGATAAAGAGTCGTGCCCCCATGCTCAAGGGTCGTGCCGTCGCGTTCAAGGGATTTAATTAACTGTCGCGTGGGCCGCACACCACCGTGGCTCCCGACACGAACCTCACCTGACCAGCTCGTCTTCTGTGGTCAGTCCAGCGGTGTCACGCTAAAATCCAACGCTGCTCTTGTAAGTGATGTGAGAACTTGTCCATGTGCATCAGAGAAGGCTTAAACACACACTCACACACACACACAGAGTAGTCGTGCAGTGGTCTGCACTACGGACCTACAAATTTAAAAGGCACCAGTTCGAGTAACGAAGAAGGCAATCGGCTTACAGCCAACCTAGCTGTTCATCCTCCCCTCTGCGACTAGTCGATGAAATGGGTACCTGGCGTGAGCTGGTGCGTATATGTGTATGTGTGAATGCAAAAGATCAAGCCATGGTATATGGATACAATATTAAGGGACGGGGCAGCGCGAGTGTAACACTCTCTCCCAGTAACACAAACAGTAATCACATATCACGGAGGAATCTCTGGAGCCTTGCATTGTCGCCATTTTTGGACCCGGGAGAGAGAGAGAGAGAGAGAGAGAGAGAGAGAGAGAGAGAGAGAGAGAGGGGGGGGGGGCGTGTGTCAACAGAGAGAGGTAAGGGGAAAGAGAAGGGGAGGGGTAAGAAGGGGAGTGACAGCTTGAGGGCGTTGGATTTGCTTTAGGAGGAGGTGGGACTGGGCGGGGGGCAGGAGGGTTAGGCCAGGCAAGGCCAAGACGTACCGGGGAATGTGAGTGAGTGAGAAATCTCGTGTGGGCACTACGCCCCCACAGGTGCACCTGACACACTATACAGCAGTCGCTGTTATCAACAGTTCGTTCCAGAAAACATGTCTTCCCTAGAGGGAAAGTAATCATTATAATAATGATAACAATAATGATAACAATAATGATAATAATTATCATTATCATTATTACTACAATACCATCAGTAATGAGAACAATTAAAATACGAACAGTACTACTCCTACTACTACTGTTACTCCAACTACTTCTACTACTACTAACATACCAACAATAATAATAATATAATAATACAAAAATAAAAAAAAAGTGTAGGTGAATGGAAGTCATATGTTCCACATGTCAGTACACTGTACAAGAACCTTCAAAGGTTATACTGTACATAACAAAACAGTCATGAACATCAATGACAGTAGAGCTATCGCAGACGCAATGCGTCTACACACAGCATTTTGATCTGGGATTAAGAGGCAGTTTCCTTGCTTTAGCCAGACTGATAGTGATGTGTTGTGTTTGTTTAAAGGAATATGAGAATAATTGACTAAATTCTTCTCTCCTTATCTCCTACGGGTTCCAGTACGAGACTTTAAAATATTACAAGACGATACATAACGAGGGTAATCGTACAAACACAAACCATATTATTCTGGAAACCTTGCAACAGATACGTACATTTCATCTGTGGAAGACACCACTAAACGATTTATAGTCGAGACCCGACAAGACAACTGTGTTCCGGATGGACAGTGTGAGGACGGGTATTTTGTTACCCACCTGCGCGACGGTACGACCCTTGGGTATGATGGCCCTGACCTTGAACCTAAAACTTAAGGGTCAAGCCATGAATGACACTCATGGGTCTCACAGTCGTGCTTAGGGGATCTCTCTGACTTCTCCCTGACCAAAACGCCTAACCAGTATACCTTCTCGTGATCCGTCTCATACCTACTACTGACGAGGAGACGGACACATATCATTCACCATCTCACCACTGACCCTCAAGGCTTAGTAGAGGAGCAGAGGGAAGGTGGATGGATTGACTGATGGTGGCGACTGTCGCCGGTAAGAGCAACATCTTACCGCTTGCTGACAATGACCACCACCAATCAATCCATCCACCTTCCTTCCGCTCCTCAACTAAGCCTTGAGGGTCATCATCTCATCCAATACAATCAGGTCACTCATCAGTTACCGCCATATCCGCTCTCTATTCAAACCCATTAACTCGACCACATGATTATCATCATAATGATGGCAGACTTCCTTAATATCTGTGATACGTTTGCAGCAGGAGCTTTCCCTACTCGAAGATGTCAACTGTTCTGGCCAATCTGATATCAGCAGGAGAGAAAAAAAGTGCTAGTTGTCTTGGCGACGCTGAAACCCGGCAGGAAGGCGAAGGGTTAGGGATCTATGATGAAGATAATGAGAGAGAGAGACGAAGAGGAAGAAGAAGAGAGAATGGAATGTAGATGAAAAGGGAGGAGAGGAGAGATGAGAGGACAGGGAAGGCAGAAGAGAGAGCCAAAAGATGCAGGATGAATATACAATCTCTGAAGGTGTTGCTGAGAAGCGCTAACGCATTAATCACATTGGCTCAATCAGGTGGTGTCTCCCCATCAATAGTTTCTGCCAGTCTGTGGCCCCGTCACCCCAACCCAACGGATGGTAACCTAACCCAAAGACCTCCACCAGTGGTGGAATTATCGAATACATTAGAAACCAAATCATGATAATTACAAAAAATTTCTATCCTGATCATCTCCTTAAGCACGACCCTTGGGTATGATGACCTATCCTACGGTAAGGTCAAAGGCCAAGTAATCTTATCGAAGAGTCGTTCCGTTGTGCTCAAGACCAGGAATAGACGAATGATGGAGACAGAAAAAAAATATAGCGTTAATGGGAAGGCCTTGATTAGGGCCTTAGCTGCCCGTGCCGTCTCAGCAAAAAAAAAAACAAAAAAAAAAAAAAAAAAAAAAAAAAA
>JAYMFT010126046.1:0-13141 GCA_038088735.1 Panulirus argus | reverse complement strand
ATAGCGTTAATGGGATGGCCTTGATTAGGGCCTTAGCTGCCCGTGCCGTCTCAGCTAACATAGAAAAAAAAAAATCAGTCCCCATTAAGATACGGACACCCTATGTGTATACAACAATGCATATGATCTCACACACACACACACACATTACCTGCTAGGTTATTCCACATAATTGCTCCGGATGCGAGAGATAAGCGTTCAAATAACTTAAGAGAAAATAAAAGCTGTCAGCCACCCACGTCCGATGCGTCTCCGAGACTCGTGAAACATGAAACGAACGGAAGAATTCTCCGAGAGGTCGATACCGTTATCTCACGCATCATGTTGGCTGAGCGCGTCTAAAACCACGTAATGCGGGACAGCTTTACGACGTTTGCGAAGGCCGTGGGCGTCATGCATTACGCAAACTAAGCTTTTCGGTGGGGCGTGTTGCCATCGATTTTTTTTCCTGGCGAAATGCAAGAGATGCATTCAGCATTATCTCTCTCTCTCTCTCTCTCTCACTCTCTCTGATCTTCAAAATCTTCAGAATCTCTCTCTCTCTCTCTCTCTTTCTCTGCTGAGTCGTATTTCCGCGTCGCATTCTGGCGTTTTCCGTGCCGTATCTCGGCGTATACGGCGCTGACGTCACCGGGCCGCCCTGGATGACCCTTGTGTGTTGGCCGACCTATTCAGGGCGGCATGTCGAGGGGCGCCTCTCTCCCTCTCTCTCTCTCTCTCTCCACGCTGCCTTCCTCCCGCTCCTGCCGGTGACGCTGAAGTACATCTTTTATAATAAAGAAAAAAGAAAAAAGAAATTTACCCAACTTTTAACCGGTGTGGAAGATGGGTAAAATATTCGTGATGATTTCTTTCGAATATTCGTGATGATTTCTTTCGACAGCCTTTAATTCAACGAGATTTTCACCGCAGTGGCGCCACAGCAGCAAATGCCTACACGGTGACGATAAGCTCAGCACTGATCACAGCGGCGGTGATCACCCTGCCGGTGGTTATCTTGGGGGGCGGGAGGGGTCGGTCACCACGACTCCTGGTTGTGAATACCCTGGTTGTGACCTTCCGGGTCATCTTCAGGGGGTCGTACCTCCGTGCTCAAGGGTCGTATCTTCGTGCTCAAAGAGTCGTACACCTTCGTGCTCAAAGAGTCGTATCTTCGTGCTCAAAGGGTCGTATCTTCGTGCTCAAAGGGTCGTATCTTCGTGCTCAGAGTCGCATCTTCGTGCTCAACGAGTCGTATTTTCGTGCTCAAAGAGTCGTATTTTCGTGCTCAAAGAGTCGTATCTTCGTGCTCAAAGAGTCGTATCTTCGTGCTCAAGAGAGTCGTATCTTCGTGCTCAAGAGAGTCGTATACCATCGTGCCCAAGGGTCGTTCCTTCGTGCTCAAGGGTCGTCCCTTCGTGCTCAAGGGTCGTTCCTTCGTGATCAAGAGTTTAGGTCAAATCCATATAATAAGAGACCCTTGTGTTATCTGATGTCCAGCCACGAGTTATAAATATAAGCGAGGAAAAATGACACACACTTTTTAATATGCAGAGATTTCTACGCCACAAAATTTCTCTTCTACATATATAAATTCACACTTCCCAATATGAGGCATTCTAAAGCTACGGGACTTGTAACAAATTCAATTCCCCTTTATCGGTAGGCAAATTTATGCACCTTCATGCGCCCCCAGAATCTGATCACTTCGGCACACACGGACCGGAGGCGCCCGTGGCCTCTTCTATCGCTTGCTGTTCTTGTGCTACCACCCACTTCAACAACACTGCGTCCTTATACCCGGCCAGACGGACGCTGGGGGAGGTGACGAAGTAAAGCCCGACGTACGTTCGCCATGCGTAACACCGAGCTGTGAAAAAATGAATCCGGCAATAACTGCGCAATTACCGGCAAATATAGGGGAATCCATACTCGAGTGCCCATCGCGGGAATCGAACCCCGAACTCTCCTAATTGCTCATCGAGCGGCGCTGACAACCGAGTAGAGAGGACGTCAACACGAGTGTGTTATGCACGGCAACTGTTCGTTACGACGTGCCAGGCCTCAAGCCCTCATCATGTGTGTTTGCTGATGATGCCAAGCGCTTCTCACGGGGACAGAACTTTGGGACTGTGTGGTAACGCAGCTGCCACGCGTGCAAAATTAATGACAGCAGCAACACAGACCACCGCCCCACTGGGTTCCCACGGGGTTGCTGGCGACAGCAGAAGAGAAATACGAGAAATACCCGGAGATTTCAGATCCACGGAGGCGCTAAAAACCGTCACTCGTGGACTTGAACGTATGTATCTATTCTAAAACGTATGTATACTTTCAGCCGACAGCTCAGATAAACACTTTACGTATCAACAATCCTGAAGAAATCCTTTGCTTCACTCGAAATAAAACGTTTGCCAACGAGTTTATATATCCATTGCTACGAGAGGAATCAGACTTGATCCAGCTAACTTAAGCCTGGTTAGCTGCATAAAATAATCTCTTAACCTTCTTTTTTTCCCAAGCAATTAAATCTAGATCTCCTAAGCGGCCTCTCAGATGATTTGTTCCTCAGCTGGGGAACCATCTAGGTATCTTACCCCTGTAGTCTCGCCATTCTATCCTTTTTTCTTTTTTTTTTTTCAAAGCTGAACACAAAGTTCAAAGTGAGGACGCATCAGGGAGGTTTCTCATGAGGACTGTAAAGCCAATGCCTTACCAATGAAGCCTAGCGTTTCATACTGCTTCTCCGCAATGCTTATCTTTTTTCTTAGGTCAACCGAATTCAGGCGGTAACATTTCTCCTAATTTCTACCTCTCACGTATCAAGCCTTGCACCTAACGACGCCGAAGCAATTCCATCAGTTTTTCGGCGTCATTTGCAACTGTAGACCTTCAAGTTCCTGTAGGAATGAAGGTCTTTCGTTTATTCCAGTTATGAAGTCTGTTATCATACAGGAAAATCCATGATCAAGGTCACTAATATGTGCCATACACAGAATCGGTCCTTACGCTGATCCCTGCGACACGCCACTTGTTACGTCCAACCAATTTGAAGCTTTAACGTTCATCACTACTCTTTGTTTACGGACATTTAACCAATTTCCTAACCACCGGAGCAAAACTTCATCAACACCATATACCTTAACATTTCCTGACAACTTCTGATGCTACATTGTATGGTATGCTAGCTGGAAATCTAAAGAAATCAAATCGACAGCTTTACTTGCATCATTCGTGCTGATTATGTCACAAAATAAATCAAGATTTGTCAGACATTGACTGACCACTTCGAACACCATGTTATGAATTGTAATCAGATCATGATTTATGTAAATCATATACAATCTCTTTTTGAACTATGTTTTTCATATGTTTGCTAAACGGGCGATACTTTCCGGACGGACGCCTACTATCTCTTCTGAATATCGGCGTTACAACTGCAAACTTCCAACCCAGTGGAACTTTCCCCGAAGCAAGTGACGAACTGAAATGAACAGTCGAGGGCTTAATCATCTCATTTTTGACTTCCTTCAATATTCTTGGGCCCAACTTACCAGGAACTCCTATCGTATTTCCTGTCATTCCGTTTAATGATAACATATTTTGTTCCAAAATGCTCTCCTCAGCTATCAACATAACTGGGTCTGGAGAATGAGACGCGTCTTTAGTGGTATATAAGGATGAAAGAAAAGGCATAATTCAATATCTCTACCATAGCTTAGTGATCCTGACCCAAGTCATCTTAGACTAATGGACCAATTGACTGGGGTAATGACACTCTTATCTAAAATTACCATACAAATTTTCAGCGTTTCTTTTGCTATATTCAGCAATTTACGCTTCATAATCTCATTTGCTTTGACTTTATTCGCCTCTCTTTTATCCAAATGTACGTAATTTATAATATCATATTGGCTGTTTTTCACCTTGAGCTTACTGCGGCCTATTTTCTTAAACATTCATTTCTTTTAACTTCACTGCTCCACCATTTCGGCTTCGTACTGGAATTTGACCGTCTACAATGCAATGACGCACATGTTCCCTCAACTACTTTGAACGTCTTCCTAAAACACTTCCAAGCTACGTCCAGATCGTTTTCATTTACATCATCATCCCAGCTTATCCTATCAAGAGCAATACGATCACCATTAAAATCTGAAAGAGTCTAACTCCTGGTATGTTGTAACGTTAGTCAGATGTCTTCACCAACGCCACATACAGTATCAAAAACTCATCACACCAAACTTTTCTCAAGCCTCGACATTATAGACGTGATCTTCGTGTATAGTTAGAAGTAAATGTAATACATTCGAGATGCGGGGGGCGATGCTCAATAAATAGCATCAGGAAACAACATTCAAGTAAATTTAGGAGTCCACACCCAGAGTTACTGGAAAGGGATTTGAGTCCCACTATGATGCTGGTATGTTACAATCTCCCTTAACAATCGAATCGTAATCATTATAAATTACAGCCAACTCGGCACAGGGTGTTTCATCTACCTCCGCTGAATGTACTGGGCCCGTAAACTAATCCTACAGTTATTTTCTTACGAAGCGTATCTATTCCTTCCGGAAATACTGAGCATAAACTTCCCTTGCGTTTTACGGACTTACAAAATACTTTGTACCTTCTGTGTACGCAATTCACGTAAAAATAAACAAATATCTCACCGAGAACGAATCCTGAGGAGCTGGCAATACGACGTGTCTATATTCACAGTGACATTATTCACTGGAAAACACTCCCATCTACGGATGTCCTGCCAACACCTGAGGGAATACCCGAATATCAGCCAAATGCTGCCGATGGACATCCAGATACACGA
This sequence comes from Panulirus argus, assembly GCA_038088735.1. NCBI lineage: Eukaryota > Metazoa > Arthropoda > Malacostraca > Decapoda > Palinuridae > Panulirus > Panulirus argus. The sequence goes on along the minus strand of JAYMFT010126046.1, from coordinate 8,334 downwards.
GACGCTCGTTCCAGCACTGTTAAAATGCATCATGAAATCCCAGTGTCCAGAGAGAGACACGGGTCCTTTTTTTTTTCCAGGGACTGGAGTCCTTTCCTCACTATCTGTCTGTAAAATGTGTTCTTCACGCCATACACTCTCTTTAAGGCCCAGATGTGCCGAGAGGCCTGACCATCATGTCAAAACTAATGTGTAGTTATTACTATTTTAGGATCCCATTTCTGTTGTCCCACGTCGTATTCACAAACACACACACACACACACATACGTGTATGTGTGTGTGTGTGTGTGTGTGTGTGTGTGTGTGTGTGTGTGTGTGATTACCTATTTGCACAGTATACGCGAGGGAGTTCGATACTCGTATGCGCGTTAGAACTATAAAACGACAAACCGGAACATATTCACACCAACCATTGCATCAAGCTAAATCCAGAACAGAAAAAAAAAAAAAATAAATGTCATTTCCAGCCACCCGGCGCGCCGTTCCCCAAGCTACGGGCACCTAAATGGTGGGTGAATTCCAGGCGCTCTTGAGCCGACCGTAAGGAGCTTCCCCCTTCTGGAGAAGCGTCCGTATATCTGCCACGTTCCTCAACACCCACCAGGACCCGGCCAGGGACCAGACAGTCCCTACGCTCACACCTGGCGAATCTGATAACCATATCAACTCTCCTAGTGGCGGAAAACGGTATATTCCAGCATGAATATCCTAAATTATTATTATTATTATTATCATCATTACTATTATCTTTAATATTATCATTAACAGTAGTATTATCATTAAATAACCCCACGTCCCCTTCTCCAAGGGTTCCTGTAGCTTCAAGGCTGCGCTACAGTCAGCTGCGGAGGAAGGATGGACTCCTTTGGAGTGAGAAGTCCTTCGGCAGGATGATCACACCCCGATGACACAAACGTCGCCGAAGGTGGCGACTTCCCACTCGCGGCGTGACCAAGTGCAAGGCGGAGGGAGTCCCTCAACGCCTCTGGATCACCCCCCTTCGAAGTCCTCAGCCCAGTACCCTCCTGTAGAAGGTAACCTGGGGTGTTCATCTGTCCTAAATGTGAGGCTTCTGGTAATTGCACTCACCAGCTGGATAGATCTGCGCGTCTTTCACATCACAAGGGAGTCAGGAACGGACGGCCAAGGCCAGTAAAGACAGGAGTCTGGACACTTACCTTCTTAAGCCGGTAAGGATAAACAATGCATCTTTAAGAGTTTTCAATTCATGTGGAGTTCTTTTAAGATAATTCAGGAAACTTCCAGACGACTTTCGAGAACAATGTGGAATATGGGAAAAGATCGTTTTATTAGCTTTTTTTTCCCCTTCGCATTTAATGAGATACATATTTTCTTTTTTTTTTTAACGACGAGAGCCTTAATTGGAAATTTGATTAATACATAAAGTTTCTGACTGTCTGAGAGTCTGATTCGTGTGAAATAAGGACTCGTAATTAGGATAATAAAAATCTACCTAACAACTACATTTGATTTTTTTTTTTATCATTTCTTTAGCTAAACACGAAACAAAAATCTTTAAGAAGTATAAGAAAAACATTTTTTTAAGAGTTTAAATCATTCTGGTTCAGTCTGATGAATACTTCCAACATGATTCTGTCTCAGTCTTACTTCCATCCGTCTCTCTCTCTCTCTCTCTCTCTCTCTCTCTCTCTCTCTGCCATCTAGACACGGACAGATGATATCAATCAACTTCTGAATGGCAAACCAGGAACGTCTTCCCAGAGCCAAAGTCCCTCTTCGTCCAGACCACACGGCAGGGCACCGACAGTTCAGTCACTCCCGTGACGGTGAACACACACATATAAACTCGTCTACATATTTCAGGGCTGAAAAACCCCGACCCGGATTAAAAGTCGACTCTTAAATGAATGTGATTCACTAGATAATCATCGAATATATATATATGAAAAAGGCAACCAGACAGGAGAGCTTTGACGAGTACATTTGTGATTTCTTTTCGTTTTGCTTTTGAAAACAGATAAAAAAATGACAATTTATCTGGAGTTACGCGTCCTTCCTTTAATTAGCACAAAAGGAAACTTTGATAAAAGTATTGTGTGTGTGTGTGTGTGTGTGTGTGCGTGTGTGTGCGTGTGTGTGTGTGTGTGTGTGTGTGTGTGTGTCTGAAGTGCGCGAGGGCGCCCCCAACTCAACACACGATAACGCTTTCCAAACGTTTTCCAAACTAGAGACAAGAAATCAAGAGTGGACCAACGCCTTGCACTGGAGACTATTTGTCGGGAAAATGCCAACTGAGGCGCTGTCGTGCAGTCATCAGGGCGAGGCGAGCTTGCTCTTATCGCAGGTCATGAGCGACAGGTCGTAAATGTGAACGGGACAGACACTCTAGTACCGTGTGGACCACAGTCATCCAGTACATGGCAGGGCCAGATAACACGAGGACCTAGTGTTCTGTGAACTGGTCATCTCCTGCGGGAGAGCATCATGGCATTCCTAATCCACACGTATACAGACAGGAGAGTAAAGCAAAAGCCTCCTCCCCACCCACCACTATAGATGGAGACAGGACAGTACAGAAGAAGGCTCCTCTCCACAGGACAGTAAAGCAGAAGGCTCCTCCCCACCCACCATAATAGATAGACACAGAAGGCTCCTCCCTACTCCTCGACTGTTCGAGGTGGCAGTGTTGAAGGGAGCGAAGCTATAATGCTGGTGATCCAGCCAACTCCTAGTGACCACTGGCGTGTCCGAGGGACTGTCACATGCAACACTCAAGTCATACAGGTTTCTTAAGAGTGTTAGGGAAAACTGCACATCCATGACCCCCTTGAGCAAGACGTTACGGCCCCTTGCCTATGCGCCAAGGAGACCGCTTGAGGATGAAGCGAATCTCGTCCACACCGGTACTGATTCCAACCTCGGGTGGCACAACAGAAAATCGCCGAGACTGAAGAGAGTTTGTACATATCAAATCTCTTAGCGGCACATCTCCTCCGTAGAGCGACGACAGTGATTTGCGGGGAGGCATCAACACTGGCAGTTACGGATGACAGTACAAAGATGCTGCCTCGACGATTTATCTCACGCTATATCTACGTAGATCGACCTCTTCTGACACTCACCCAGAAGTATAGACATGCATGGTAAAGCCAAATAACAGAAGACCTGATGGTGTATGACGAGGTTATATGATGGAGGACAGTACATGGTCAAGCCAGATTACACTGGACAGGATGGTCTATGACGTGGTTATCTGTAGCAGGACAGTATTTGGGAAGGACAAATAACAGACGACTTGATGGTCTACGACAAGGTTATCTGTGTAAGGACAGTAAATGGGAGAATATAGGAATTCCGGATAACAAGATCGGATAAGCCTATGACGAAGGTTATTTAGCAAAAAACATTTATAATATATTACATTTCTTGTGTGTGGAAGACTTTCTTTACGAAAATATTTTCTTTGGCTGCTACAGGTATACATTTTTGATCAGGAAAATTATAAATTTTTGACGAGGTTTCGCGTGGATGTGAAAAGAGAAAAACGGGATTATCAATTGTTCTGCCCTTCGACCTGCCCATCCTAACAAAATCCCAACGTAGTCCATATGGACAGATAGTTACATTAACCATGCAATCCCAAACTTGGTTTGGCGAGACTGGCCTCAGCAGATGAACCCACGTCTCAAGTTAACTGAAATCCGATTCGCCCATTTTGTAGAAAAGGTCGATACAGCAAAATATGAACTGGGGGAAACATTTTGAGATACGTGGCGCGTCCAGAAATGAAGATTCTCCTGGGGTTGACAAACTGAGCTTGATCACACCTGGGGTTAGTCAAGGCAGCCATGGGGGGGACTAACCAACCCCAGCAGACCACCCCAGCTGAGGCAAGTGATGAAGAGATTCAGGGGCCAACCCCAGCACAGCAGACCATCCCCAGCTGAGGCAACTGATGAAGAGGTAGTGGTTGGAGGGCCACTAGGGAATGGACCCCCCGCCAACGCCAACACATAACGAGGAGCGGCTTGGAGGAGGCAAGACGTGCCACTAATTTGTTTCGCCTCTCACACTAGCTTTCCCTCGCCTCTCACACTAGCCTTCCCTCGCCTCTCACACTCTCACATTAACCTTCTCTCTTCTCTCACACTACTCTTCCTTTGCCTCTCTCTCCCTTGCCTTGCCTTGCCTTTCACATTCCTACACTAACCTCCTCTCGCCTCTCACTTCCTCATATCTTCCTACTCATCCTCCTCTCTCTCCCTCTCTCTCTCACCGGCACGCTCATCTTGCCCACCTCTCACTACCTGCAAGGCTCACCTCTCACCTCCACTCTCCTTCTCCCCTACCCTCATCTCCATCTCATTAACCTCTCTCATTCTGACTAATTTTCCTATTTCTGCGCAATCTTTATTTATCTCACCTCTTCCTCACTTCTAATCTCTTATCCTTTCCTTCATCCTCACCTACGATCATGTTCCCTTCCACCTCACTCATCTCTTTATCTCATTTTCCTCTTTCCACTCACATTCTCCCTCACTCATCGCCGTGTAACTGACAATCACCGTATACTAAAAGGTCCTTCGTTACCTCTCTACATACCGTAGTGCCTCACTCTGTCCCTCTCTGCCTGATTAAGAGACGGACCTGTAAAAGGTTATCAACACGCGCGCGTCTCCCCCCGTCTAGCACAGTCATTTATGATCTTTATATACGGATGGCGACGGAGTAGAAAACGATAATGTTATATTATCCCTATGTTGGGAAGGCCATCTGCCAATACCTTGAGGCTAAAGATTTCTCATCCTCCCCTTCCAACACCGTCCACAATCCTCATTATACACACACACGAGACGGTATAAAACGACAGGGGTCGTATAGCGTCCCACACCTGTCGATTTCCCCACCGTCTATGACCATGTCTATCACACAGGAATATGAGAGGGTAATATGATGTTCCTGTGAGAGAGTCCCAGGACTGACAGGCTACCTGGCCATACCCGAACGTGAAGGACCCTCAGCCCTGACGTCCTGTCGATGCGTCGGGCTTACTGTCCAAACGCGACGTGAAAAGGCGATGATTTTGAGGATCAGACGCCGCCCGATGCACCGGCTGCTGCTGACCCGCCATCACCTTGCTGGAGGACGGGACGACCCAAGGCGAGGAGGAGGACCAACTTGTCCTCCTGCCGCGCAGGACCTAACTGAAAAGCCCATGGTGCCCGAGGATGCGCTGCTTCCAGTACCAGGGAAATGCGGACTCCTTTAGAGAGGAAAATTCTCTAACGAGACTGTACTCCCAATGACGCACCCTTGCTAAAGCTGCAGGTGGAGTCCGGTAATATCTGTATCTACATTTCTTCCATACTTGGTCGCCACTCCCCTCATTAGCGAAGCAGCGCCAGGAACAGACGGAGGAAGGCCGCATCCGCTCACACTCAAAGTCTCTTAGCTGTCGTGTGTAATGCACCGAAACCACCACAGCTCCCTATCCACGTCCAGACCCCCCACAGACCTTTCCGTGGTTTACCCAGGACGCTTCTCATGCCCTGGTTTAGTCCACTGACAGCACGTCGAGGTGCTGTACCAGCGTGTCTTCCCTCGGCCCATGCAGCGGGCGGCAGAGGGCGCAGGACAGTAAGGCTGTGACGGACTCCTTTCGTGATGGCCTCATGCTGGCCATGTCAAGGAATGGCCCGGCCGTCCGGCCGGCCCCGGGAGAATCCTGAGACTCGTGCGGGGCCATCTGGTGGGCAGCCAGTCACAATCTACCAGTCTAACTCTGGGGGAAGGATGGGGACAGACACTTGCACCTCCTTTCCCTTCCTCCACATCCTCCAGCGTACAATTAACGTTAAATAACTTGGCATTTCTTTAACCTGCTGTTTCCATATGGCGTTATATTTCTTGTTAACAACACACTTTAGCGTCAGTAGGGTGAAAAAGAACCTCTTCTGGAATGTCCTCTACTGCCTCTTCCACCTCTTCCTACTTACGACCTTGTTACATAATCCGATATTTGCCTCGGTTGCTAATTTATATAATACCGGGTCTTAACGCCACACATTTAGAGAGGAACACTGGGCAAGGATAGCCATCCTCCTTGGATACTGGTTTTGGAGTGGAATTATTCGCCCTTCATAACATCGCTGGCTCTTAAAAAAAAAATGGTTTTTTTATAGTTCTTAACAAGAAAATTCATTTCTCAAATTCATTTAACCGTTTCTTTAACGAAATGCGACCAGTGAACAGTTCCGTTTCCTCTTCTTTTACACCAGCACAGGGCCCTTTTGAAGTTCCTTTTGCCTACTATTTACAAAGCCAATGTCTCGACAATGTACTCAGCGTGTGTCACAAGATCAAGAACGCCGTTTTGAAAAGAGGAAAATAATGTAGTAAATTCCCAGCTGCCAAAACAGAGCAAGTGAACCCCTAGGGAACTGGGCCTCCCTCCCTAACCAGCCTACTGAGAGCAGGAAAGAGTACACCAGCTCTGTAAAATCAACACCCACAGAGGGTGCCCGAGTGCACGCATGTGGGAAGTGTCGTAGATATAAGAGTGAAAAAAAACATACAGCAGACAGCAGTAAATTACAATGGTAATTAAACTATGTTGAATAAGCTAATTTTAATATGAAATGCATCTCTAAACTTCAAGATCATTTTAGGGGTCTATAATTTCCCTTTTCTCAGATGTCTCCCCTCCAAACACGACAAAGGAATACTGCTTCAGTGCATAAAGACATCCGCTCGTGTTAAACCTCGGATATTTTACATCCAATAAGAGTATTTCTTTTCTCTAATCAGCACATACAAAGATTTCAGCTCTTATCCTCGATAGATCTGTGGCAAAAGTGCTGAACACGAACCTGAAAACTTGCCATTACGTGTGGCTTCCAACTCGCACGCGGCGTCCAAAAACGCCACCAGTAGAACCGACTGCCGGACGCGAGATGCCAATAAAACGCTCCAGCGGGAGTCGAACACGGACATTCTAACAAACACGAAACCCAAACACTGGAATACTGGTCGAGGCCGGCATTTAACAGTTTTGCGTATCGGGAGAGAGAGAGAGAGACAGAGACAGAGACGCGGACCAAACTATGGAGTTTTAACGAAAGACGAATGGCTTCGGGGAGGGGGGGAGAGTCGGGAGGAATAGCGATGTCCCTTGCACCATCTGCAAGAAGCTGGTCCGCGCGAGACTGGCGTGGAGTGGAGTGCCCACCCAAGCCACCACAGTAAAAACAGAAGGGGGATCATCACCTCACAAAACATACATCTATATGAGCCACGCGAAAGTTCTCTGTATTTCACTCCAAAAATCGGCTCTGCTCTTTCCGAGCGCTGGAAGCGGGGTTAGAGCGACAACTTGCAAGGAACTCGGGCAAAAGACCAGCAATTTCCTTCAGGCGTTGTAAAGTGCTAATATGTATATAATTTGCTGGATGCTTGAATGGAGGCGAGCCTGCTCACAGCAAGTGCTCACAGATGCGGGGGGGGACCACCTCTCTCTCTCTCTCTCTCCCACACGACACACACACACACATTACACATCGTCTGGTTCCTTCGTGCGCAGCTCACACACTTCTCAGACGACACCGGCCCCGCCATCAGGTGTCACACGAACAGAAAGTCTCGATTGACTTCAGGGGGGAAAAAAAAAAAAATTGCTCCCAGCGGGGAAGCAGGTGTCCTTCCTGATGACAATTCAGAAAACTAAATAAGACAAAACCACGGACTCCACGAGTCGCGAGCCAGCGTAATTCCTTCCCCCAGCAACTATCACTCGCCATCACGTTCACCAAGTTGGTTGGTTGGTTGGTGGTGGTGGTGGTGGTGGTGGTTGGGGGGGGGGAGGAGGAGGAGGACACCACTGACCTCATCTTCACTACACCTTCACCATCACTGCAACCCCACATTCCCTTATTACCTTCTTCGTCTTCACTACAACCTCACATTCCCTATACCTTCATCTTCACTATAACCTCACAACACCCTAATGGTTCAGGTCGGAGACCATCTCAACTACATCCCCATCTTCACCACACAACCTGACTAAATCTTTAAAGGGCCAGGTCAAAGGTCGTCTTGCCCTTGAACCTTATCTTCACTACACCCTCGATGCCACTCACCTCTGCTTTAACCCTAACTACAAGCCAGCACGTTGGACCCCGAAGCACCATCAAGACGTGTTTGATCTGACCTCAGCGAGTCAGCTCAAAGGCATCTTCATTATGTCTGGAATTAAAAGCGAAGACTGCTGGAAAATAAACACTATAAGAAATATATATATATATATATATATATATATATATATATATATATATATATATATGCTTCCCTCCTTC
>JAYMFT010126035.1:0-13141 GCA_038088735.1 Panulirus argus | reverse complement strand
TTCCCCATGTTAGCAAGGTAGCGTTAAGAACAGAGGAATGAGCCTTAAAGGTAAAACTCTCAATTGGCCCCCTTCTCTGTTCCTTCTTTTGGAAAAGTGAAAACTGGAGGAGAGGATTTCCAGGCCCCTGCTCCCTTCCCATTTAGTTGTCTTTAATGACACGCAGGAGTATGTGGGAAGTATTCTTTCTCCCGTATCTCCTATCCCTCTGCCATACATATTCACCATTTCTCACATTCACGAGGTAGCATCAAGAACAGAGGAATGAGCCTTGGGGGAAAAATACTCACTTTGCCCTCTTTTCCCTTTCTTCTCTTGGAAAATTAGTAACTTGAAGGGAGGAGAAAGTGAAAGACCTGTCAAAAATTTTAAAATGTGCAAGGTCATAGTTATTGGGAAAGACATGAGAGGGTAGAAAGTTCCAAGGCTTTGAGATGTAGGGAAAGAAACAGTTATAAAGATGGCCTTCCCTTGAGTTACAACAACCACACAGTAATCTTGTGCAGCATCTTGCTGAGTATTGCATGGTCTAGCTACAGGTGGGGGCACCCAAATAGCTAGCTCTCGGGAGCAAAAAGCAAATTGACAATACTTATAGAAAAGAGAAGGTGAACCTACATTGCCGTGTAGGGCAAGTGGTTCAGGTTTTGAAGTCAGCCTGGGACTTTGACCCTACTCTGTCAAGTAAGGATATAGAGCTAGAACCACCCCAGATGTGAGAAGAGAACTCCATACAAGGATGGATCAATCCTATGTATAAATGGAGCAACTGTTCTGAAGAAAAGAAATTTCACCATCTGAACATGACTCCCAGTTTCTTAGAGGCAGACTTAGCTATTTCCCTAATGTGGGGTTTCCAAGAAAGAGTAGATGTTACAGTAATACCAAGTATTTTCATTGAATCAAGATTATTTAATTAATTTATTAAGCCCGAGGACGACAAGCCTAGTTCATTTGATGCTATAGAATATAAACAAAAACATTTGTGCCTCGCAGGGCACGTTAAATACACCCCTCACACAACAACACATACATATAACGTATAACACCCATCAGTGCAAACAAACATACGCACAATACATATGTACATAAACGTAGAACACCCATACACAGACCCACACACATACAAAGGAACAAAGTATATATCATCAACAACCACCAAAGTGTGGATGGTGAGCAAGAAGTACATCTAAGCTGTTGTCCGTTAGGAAATATTTACTGATATGGAGTATGTTCTGCCCCTGTGGTAGTAAGTCTGTCACTAAATATTGAGTCAAGAGGTGGAATTACACAACTGTCAAAGGAAAGAGGAAAGTTGTGAGGAATTTTTGTTAGATGGATAGAAACTGGGTCTTGGAGATATTAAACTTAGCAGATTTCACCTACCCCTGTTAGATATCTAGTCAAGTCTGAATTTATTGAGGAAGTTATGTCAAGATGAGATGCAGTGTGATTGTGAAAAGAAGGAGCAGAATTGAAGTATGTGGAGGAATGCAGCATTGAGTCATCAGTAATTGAGTGCATTTAGTTATATGTGGAAGAGAGGAAATCATTGATAAAAAGGAGAAAGGGTATAGGGGACAGGACAGAACCTTAAAGGATAACGCTGTTGATGGAGAAAGGGGGAATGCTGATCCATCAACAACCATGGAGATAGACCAGCTGGAGAGGAAGCTAGAGATGAGGGAGGGAAGCCAAAAAAGGGGAGCTTTGAGATGAGACCCTGATGCCACACTCTGTCAAAAGCTTTGGTATGTCAAAGGCAACTGCATAAGATTTCCCAAAATCTTTCAGGGATAATGACCTGACATTAGTAAGGTAGGGCATAATATCACCAGTGGATCTTTCCTTACAGAAGCTATTCTGGTAATTGGAGAGAAGACTGTGAGATTCAAGATGTCTAAGGGTATGGAAGTTGAGGAGGGATTCAAAGACTTTGGAAATTGTAGATGTCAAAGCAACAGGATGGTAGTTGGAGGGGTTAGAATGATCATCCTTTCTAGGAATGGGATTTACCAATGCATGCTTCCAAGAACAAGAAAGATTCCTGTTTTTTAAGCAGAAATAGAACAGATGAGCAAACACAGGTACAAGCTCAGAGGCACACTCTTTCAGTACATGAGAATGGATGCCATCAAGACCATGAGCCTTTCTTGTGTCCAGAGAAGGAAATGTTTTTCTGACAGTCTGAGAAGAGATTATGGGAGGGACATAGGATTAGTAAGAGGAGTATCGGGGGGGTGAAGGAATGTTAGAGTCATCCGAGGTAGAGTTAAAGTAGAAATGGGAAACAAAGAGGGTTGCTTTGTCTACAGAAAATATTGCTATAGTATTGTCTAAATGCAAAAGTGAAGGAAAGATAGAGTAACAGAAGTTGTTTTTGATGCCTTCACTTAAAACCAGAAAGACCTATTAGTGGATGATGAGGCGAGGTTGTTGCACCTCCTTTGAATAAAGGAATGCTTTGTCTCATGGATAACATACTTGCAATGATTACTGGTTGTTATAAATGCTGAATAGGAGGAAAGAGAGTTTTTCATACCCATTCTGCCTAATCCCTTGCCTGAATAGCCTCAGAACAGGAATGGTTGAACCATGGACTGAATTAAAAGGTCATCTTGAGGGAAGAGGAGATAATTGCTTCCTTTCCTGCAACAATAACTACTTCTATGCACATGGGGGAGATAGAAGCATCAACACATAAGAGACAGTGATGTATTCAAGGAAAGTTGGAAAAGAATTTTCATAAAATCTTCCAGTCAACTTCGGTGAGGTGCTAGTATTCATGCTTAGAAGGGGCTACTGAAAGGGGAGGTGCTGTTGAAATAGACACATTTATGAGACTGTGATCAGTTAAAATAGACGCATTTATGAGACTGTGATCAGATGAACCAATTGGGGCAAGACTGTGTAGTTACAGAGGAATGAATTAAAGGTGAAAACAGATCCAGAATATTAGGGAAGTGGTCACAGCAGTTGAGAATATGGGTAGGGTGGGAGATAACTTGCTCTAGATCATTATGTGAGGGCTTCAGTCCCCCACCATCTGTATGGGAAGAATTCAACTATCCCCAATGGTTGATGTTAAAATCCCTTAAGTAACAGATCTCTGCTTGTGGTTGAGAGGATGCCACAGTCTCATAGCAGGAGTTAAGATAATTGAAGAAAGATTGAAAATTTGTAGAATTAGGAGAGCAATAGGTAAAACAGAGGAAAATTGTGGTAGTTGGGAGACAGACTGAGCCACATAACGTCAGAGTGTGGGGACTTAGGTCCTTGAGGTATGGAACAGGTATTTTGATGCTGGAATATGCACAGACACCACCTTTGAATTGGAATCATGATTAGAGATTACAGTTGGATATGTAAAAGGGGCTAGTGAGAATGAACATCATTAAACACCTACAGTTGGATATGTAAAAGGGGTTAGTGAGAATGAACATTGTTAAACACCTGTCTCAGAAATATAAGTAAGATATTAGGAATGGTACTAGACAGATGGTGTTCAACAGAAGTGAGGGTACTATAGAGACCACAAATGTTGGTATATTGAACAGAAAAAGAGAAGGTCAGTCATAGAGAAAAGGTCGTGGGAGGGGACAGAACTACTATTGTCTAAGTCCTCCTTTTCATCAACAGAAGAGTCAGCGAAAACCCGGAGATTCTTAGCACTCCATGATGCTGAGGACTAGGGGCCATAGATTTCTAGGACTCTATCTTGATTATGTTTAAAAATGATTGTGTTGACAGAAGATAGCAAGAGAACATGATGTGAAGAAAGTAAATGAGGTTTGAGTCTGTGTATGGTTCTTGTAGGAAAAGATGATAGGACTGGTCTGGTAGTTCCATTTTGATGAGATGAAAAGTAAGACCAGCAATCCTAATGTGGAGATTGCAAGATTGTTTTGGGCACTGCTTTGACACTTCCTAGGCAGATTTAGTTAAAATAAAGAGTGTTACAAATTTATCAAAAAGTTTTCAGAATTATCTTGCATACCTCTGTGTGTATGTAGAGGCAACTTGAGGAACTAAACCATTTTCTAAACTTAATAACTTTATATTTCTTTACAATATTTGGGGTCCAGAAATTTTATGATTTTCTAAAAAATTCATTGCCTTTACAGTTTGAGAAATATTTAACACAAACATATTCTTTACAGGTTTTCTTTAGATTCCAGTGGTCAGTTCAATTTTTTTTTTATGCACAGTCATCCAAGAACATGTAAAGATTTGGTATTGACCCATTTGTAATCAATCAGAGCAGCATTACTAGATAAAGAAAGTCATTGATTCTGCCCTTAGCTGGGAAGAAAATTAGGAAATTGAAACATGTAGTGGGAGAAATAAATGAAAGGCAAAAAATGTCAGAAGGTTCTTTTCTGTATGTATTACTACAGAGAGGTCAGAATGTTAGGTGATACTAATGTCAGACGTAAAGTGATATATACAAATGTGATTGGATTCCAGGTAAACCCTCCTTAATTTTAATGGCTTTGGACCAAGCAATGCTCAAATTTAGAACAAATTCAGTCTCTAGAGACCTGAACTTCCTCTATTTGCACATAAGTAAATGCTAGTAAAACCAATCTGGTGAGACCATTAGGGTAGAATGATCTTTTTTTTTCTTTGATTGGCTTTTGTTATAGTGTATCATTGCTCTGCTACTTATTTGAACTCGAAATGGCAATTTTGACAGCATACACTGTTTTATTCTATCATGTGTGAGCTTTTTTGGGGTTTTATTGAACTAAGATGGAATTTTTACCTAGCTAGTGAATCTTGAGGGTCCACAACATTTGGCTTATAATCAGTAAAATAATACTTAAAATTTTATTTTTCATGTGTTATTTGTACACAGTTCTCTTTAGTGTGTTCTTCAAAGAATGCAAATTGATGATTATCTACGTATTTAGAATATTATAAGAGAAAATAATTGAATTAGATTGAGGTTATACCTCAAACTAATCATTAGTGATGATGTTTATTTCAAAATATTCAAGGCATAATCGATTAGATATTTTCTTATGTATTAGATTGCTGTTTCCCATGTTAGTGAGGTAGGGCCAGGAACAGATGAGAAAGGTCACACTCGATCACATTCATTCTCTAGCTGTCATGTGTAATGTACTGGAACTGCATGTCCCTGTTCATAATAAGGCCCTACATACCTTTCCATGGTCTACCCCAGATGCTTTACATGCCCTGGTTCAGTCCATTGACTGCATAAGTACCGCATTGTTCCAGTTCACTCTATCCTGTGCATGCCTTTCACTCTCCTGCATGTTCAGGCCTCAGTCTTTCAGAATCATTGTCAGTCCATCCTTCCATCTCCATGTTGGTCTCCCTGTTCTCCTTATTCCCTCAACTTCTGACACATGTATCCTTTTTGTCAACCTTTCTTTACTCGTCCTCTCCATAAGTCCAAACCATTTCAGCACATCCTCTTGAACTCTCTTAACCACACTTTTTATTATTCCACTTCTCTCCTGTCCTTTCATTACTTAATCAGACCACCACACCATGTATTGTCCTCAAACATTTCATTTCCAACACATCCACCTTCCTTTGCACAGTCTTATCTATAGCTCATTCCTCTCATCCATATCATAATGGGACTACTATACCTTTAAACATACCCAGTTTTACCCTCCCAGATAATGATCTCTCATTTCACACATTCGTCAGTGCTCCTAGAACCTTAACCCCCTCTCCCACCGTATGATGCACGACTACTATACCTTCAAACATACCCAATTTTACCCTCCCACATAATGATCTCTCATTTCACACATTCGTCAGTGCTCCCAGAACCTTAACCTCCTCTCCCACCATATGATGCACGACTACTATACCTTCAAACATACCCAATTTTACCCTCCCACATAATGATCTATCATTTCACACATTCGTCAGTGCTCCTAGAACCTTCACCCCCTCTCCCACTGTATGATGCACTTTCACTCCCATGACTCCATTCACTGCCATGTCCACTCCCAGGTATCTAAGACACTTCACTTCCTGTAATATTTCTCCATTCAAACTCACACCCCAAGTAACATGTCCCTCAACTCTTCTAAATCTAATAACACTGCTTTTAGTTACATTTACTGTCAACTTCCTCCTCTCACACACCCTTCCAAAATCAGTCACCAACTTCTGCAGTTTCACACTTTAATCTGCCACCAGTGCTGTATCATCAGCAAGCAACAACTAACTCACTTCCTAGGCCCTCTCATCCCCTACAGACTTCATATTCACTCATGTCTCCAAGACTCTTGCATTTACCTTCCTCACCATCCCATCCATAAACAAATTAAACAACAATGGTGACATCATAAACTCCTACTGCAGATCTACCTTCACTTAAAACCATTCACTCTCCTATTTTCCTACTTGTACACATGTATAGCCTTGGTAAAATTTTCTCACTGCTTTTGGCAGCTTTCCTCCCACACTGTACTTTTCATTCCTTCCACAAAGCATCTCTGTCAACTAAATCATATGCTTTCCCCAGATCCATAAATACCACATACAAATCCATCCGTTTCTCTGAGTACTTTTCACACACATTCTTCAAAACAAACACAGACACCTTATCCACACAACCTTTACTGCATCTAAAACCACACTGTTCCTCTCCAATCTGTTGCTCTGTATATGCCCTCACTTTCTCAGTCACTACACCTACCATACAACTTAATGGGTGCACTCAGCAAACTTATGCATCTCTAGTTTGATCACTCGCTTTTATCCCCCTTACCTTTGTACAGTGGCACTATACATGCATTTCGCAAATTGTCAGGCAGCTCACCATGATCCATACATAAATTGAAATAACTTCCTAACCAGTCAACAAAAATTAACCTTCTTTCTCAGTTAATTCAACTCCAATACCATCCACTCCAGTTGCCTTGCCACATATCATCCTACGTAAGGCTTTCACCACCTCTTCTCTCTTCACCAAACCACTCTTTATGACCTTCATTTCACATAACTTCATGGCCCAAACACCCGACATGTACCCCCCTATTGTTAAACGCATTAAACAGTCGTTCAAAGTACTCACTTCATCTCGTCCTCACTTCATCACTACCTGTTTACCACTTCCACTTTTGCCCCCCCTCACTGATGATCCTGTTTGTTCTTTTATGTTTTGCGCATTATAAACCTCGTTCCAAAACATCTTATTCTCCCTAAAGTTTACTGGTACTCAGCCCAACTCTCATTTGTCCTTGTTTTCAACGCCTGCACTTTCCTCATTACCTTCTGCCACTTTTTCTTGTACATCCCCCAATCATTTTCAGTCCTTCTCTGTAAGTATTGCCCAAACTTCTTCCTTATCTCTTTCACTAGCAACTTTATGTCTTCATTCCACCACTCACTACCCTTTCTAATCTGCCCATCTCCAACTTTTCACATGCCACATATATCCATTGCACATGCCAACACTGCATCCCTAAATACCCCATCTTCACCCACTCCCCTTGCTTCATTTACTCTCACCTTTTGTTGTTATACACACAGTCTCTCATGGTATTTCTTCATGCAAGTCTCTTTTTAAAGCTTCTTTTCAGTACACTTTTCTATTTAATAGTTTTCTGTCTTCTTATAACCTATACAAATCTTCACCCTTACCTCCTGAAGAAAGTGATCACACATCCCATTGGCTGCCCCTCTCAACAAATTTACATCCAAAAGTCTCTCTTTTACACACCTGTCGCTTGATTTGTAATGCAGTAATGCCCGCAGACCTTCTCTCTTACCCATGTTTGTATACTGGCTTATGTCCATCATTTTTAACCTGAGAATCCCAGTCACCCATCCTTTTTCAGCAAATAACTTCACAAGCTGTTCACCATTTCCATTCATAACACTGAATACCCCATACCACCCAACTATACTTTTGACTGCCACATCACTCACCTTTTCATTCAATTAACCCATCACTATTACCTTTTCTCTTGCATCAAAACTGCAGACACACTGACTCAGAAGCACCCTAAACACTTGCTTCTGATCGTCTTTCTTCTCATAGTCAGGTGCATAAGCACAAATAATCACCACTCTCTCACCATCATTTGGTGTATTAAATTCTTCATATATTTCTCTACAAAATTCTCCTCAGAAGGTGGTTCTTGCATGATTAAATTAATTTTCATCTTCATATTTAGGTAAATATAAGGGAAAACATCTAAAGGAGATAGGTGTGTAATGGTAAGATGTCTTTACCAAAATACTCCCACCACTTCCTTTTGTTTCTCTCTCGGTAAGTTGAAGACTGTATCATTTGTTTGTTGGTTGTTTTATGAAAATATTCTGATATGATTTTTCATTTCATAAGAGTATTTAGTATTTAAGATATATTTTCATGTTTCAGAGATCGACCTGGTGAGAGCAATAGGGCGAAATTATTTATTCTCATTAATTGGCAATATTTTATATCAAACATTATTCTTCCAGCTCATTGGAATACAAATTATGCAATTTTGATGGCATAGATTGTGTTATTCTGATATATCTTGGCTATTTGTGGGGTTTTGTCATACCACGATGGAATTCTTACCAAGCTCATGCACCCCATGGATTCAAAATGTTTAAAGGTTTAAATGAAACAAAAAAAGGTGATACATTGAATTGCATTTTTCATGTTTTTATGTACACTGGTCTTTTATAGGTTTTTCCTAATGCATGAAATGATAGTTAATTACATATTCATATAATTATTTGAGATAGTAGGTGAAATTGAGGGAGGTTGCACCTCCCATCAATCGGTAATGATGGTGTTTACTTCAAAACATTCAAGGTTTAATGAATGAATCAATATTTGTCTACATATTTAGAAAGATATAAGAGAAAATACCTAAAGATGGGAATGTTTTGAAATGATATTTTTATCAATACACCCCTGCTGCAGCTTTCCTTTGTTTCTTCATGGGTAAGTTGAGGACAGTTCCATTTGTTGCTTAGTTGTTTTAATATTCTTATATAACGTTCTTTCACTACATAAGGGAGGAATTTTGTTGCGACTTCACTGTTTTAGTATTAAAGATGAATTTTCTTAGGTGGTAGATATTTGGTCAGAGCATTAGGGTGATTTTTTTTTTCTAATATAAGACATTGATTTACTTACTCATTTTAATAGAACTGCAGCTATTTCGATGACATTCACTATGTTATCCTGGATCATTTCAGCTACTTTTGTCGTACAGTTTCTTGGGGTTGTGTCACACCTAATCTACTTAAGCAATTTTCTCTCACAGTCTCCTAAATATATAGATAATCATTAATTCATTCATAAAGTAAGAACCATATATAAAGAACTGTGTAGGAAAATACACGAAATATATAATATGCCGTATCAATTTAACAGTTATAATTTGAATGTTTTGAACATGATCAGAAATGCTCAGGAGGATATGAGGCCTCAGTCAAATTCACCTATTTTCTGAAACAATTTTTTTTAATATGTAGATAATTATCTGTTCTTGCAATAGGTTAGAAACTATTAAAAAAGGTTGTGTACAAAATCTATTTGAGAAATACAGATTACCATATCATTTTACTGATTATATATTGAATGATATAAAGCAAAGGGATGTGTGCAACCTCTTCTGACCCAGGAAATCAAGGGAGAAACTCAAGGAGGTTATTTTAGGTTAATATTTTTAAAGTTTTACTTGTAAAGTAGTAGTAAGTGTTGAAGAGCTGCAATCTAAGGATCCTATTAGGAGAAATGTACTGATACTGTTTGCTGTTGTAGAAACACAGCTTACTTTGCTCTGTCCATCTGGGAACATGATAGGAAGGAGAGAATGAAAAGAAAAGGAGGAGGATTGGCCATATCTATGAAGTTTTAGGAAATAGTGGAAGATGGTCCATGCAAACAATACATAATGAGAAGAGTAACTGCAGGAAAATGTTCATAGTGTTGATATTATATAATCCAAAGAATTTTAGTGATCCAGAACAAACATACAGTAAAAGCAATGAAGCAGTAAACATGCACTTGTCAGAGATGGTAAATTACTGATTAAAGGATATCAAGATTAGAAAGAGATAGACTGGGGATTTTGGATTTTCTTGGTGATAGGGAGTCATGGAGACACAAGTATTTAGAGTCTGTGCTGGAAGATTTCCAATATCATCATGTCTTTGAATATCATAGGATTAATAGGACTGACACACCATCATTTACTTGATCTTTTCTTTACACAAACTAGCATGGATATTGAGAACAGTATGCATGACACATCAGTTAGAAAAAGTGATCTAATAATTCTTAAGTTTGACATTGTGGTAAGTGAAGATGTTAAAAGAACAAAGATGAAATAAGACCTAAAGAGGAGATACAATTATAGTAGCTACACAAACCTAAACAATTGATATGATAACTGAGATAGGGAAATAGAGTTTAGTAGCCAGTAACCAGGGCATTTCAGTGATAGTTTCTGTGAAATTTACAGTGAAAGAGAAGGAATATGGTTACATTTAACCTTAATGATTGAGGAACATTAAGAAAGAAGGAAGAATGATTTACTTAAAGAAATCAAAAGGAGCTTCAAGATGTGCATTAGAGAAAAATGTAGTTGGCAATCCAGCCACCAAAAGAAATCGAAAAGCAAAAGAGCTTCAAGATGTGCATTAGAGAAGATATAGGTGGTACTCCAGCTGCTTAGCATATGTTAGTTGTAAGAGAGCAAGGAGCAAGTATTGCAGGATAAGGAAGGAGAAGCAAACAAACTGCATAAAGAATGTCTTGGACTGGCGAGAGAAAATCCATGATTTGTCCAAAAGTTCATAAGAAGTAGATTGTTAATTAAAGAGCTGCTAATCATGCTAAGGAATACATTGGGAAGAATTGTAAAGGATAATGTAATGGTGTTATATATAAGGAACTGGATAACACATTCAAAGGCATTTCACAGTGAAAGACGCAATAGACCCAACACCGTTAAAATGGATTGGGGAAGAGGTGTAAGAAAGTATGGAGATATCTAGATAAGACATTACCAGAACACTAAAACATCTTGACCCTTACAAGGCCCATGGTCATTATCAAATTTCACCACAGGGGCTGAAGATGTGTGCAGGTACACAAGACATACTTCTTGAAATACTGTCACAAGATGTAGCTGGAGAAAAGCAGTGCCACAGGAGTGGAAAAGGACAAATGTCGTACCTGTCTGTAAGGGAGGAGACTAGGAAGAGGCACTGAACTACAGATCAGTCTTCCTGATGAGTGTGGTCTGTAAGTTTCTGGTAATGAAAAAAGAAATGGATAACTTGTTGCAAAGGACAAAGTACCTAAAAAAAAAAGAAAGTATGGTTTTAGGGAATGCAGATTATTTGTAGTGAACCTCTAAGATTTTGACAAGAGAGTGAGCTCTTAGTCAAAAGGGTAGGTTGTGAGGTTCTGGTTAAGATAGTCAGAAAAAAATGGATGACTTTTTAAAGAGGAGAAATTACCTATGTTAAAGACAGCACCTTTTTAGGGAAAGGAGGTCATGGGTCATGAATTTCTTAGATTTCTAGGAGAGAGTAAGTTATGTCATAGACAAAAGGGAAGGATGGGTGGATTGGTTGTATTTAGACAACCAGAAAGTGTATTACATGGGAAGCTGATGAAGAAGCTAGCTCATCAGACAGGAGTAATGAGGAAACTCTTTCCATGGATACATGATAATCTTTGTGGCAGTAATTAAAGGATGCATCTTAGAGGAGCCTTCTTACAGTAGGTGGAGGTAGCCAGCAGAGTGCCTCAGGGTCCTGTTCTGAGACCGTTAAATTTCTTGATTTATGTTCATGACTTGCTAGTTGTTATGTACTCCTACCTGAATATGTTTGGTGATGAGGAAACATAAAGTGTGGAGGGGACTAATGAAGATGGATCACAGGGAAAGAAGACTTTTATACAATTATCTTTTAGGAGGAGAAGAGTTTTGGAAATCTGTGTGTAAAGAGAGTCTTGGGAGTCAGGATTTCATTATTCTGTCATCAAAGTCCCACCTTAAGAGAATGTTAAGAAACCAACTGTCTGCTAACAATTGTTAGAATTAGGGAAATATATAATAAGCTGTTCACATCTTACATAAGGCCAAAACTAGAATATGCTTCTCAGGTTTGGTACCTCCACCTAAAGAAGTACAAAGAGCTAGTAGAGAAGCTATAGGGGAGATCAGCAAAGTTTGTACCATAATTAAGGCCATAGGTTTGCCCACCTTGGAAGATAGAAGAGTTAGGGGTTACCTAATTACCGTCTTTAGGTTTTGAAACATTATATAGACAGCAAACAGTTCTTCATGAGATGTAGGAATAAAACAACCAGAGGACATTACATGAAATTAAGCAAGAATCTCAGTAAAATGGTGTGGAGTACAAATATAATAGGTGAATGAATGGAATATATTGAATAAAGACATTGTAGATGCAGACAACGTTTTATTTATCTATTTATTATACTTGATCGCTGTTTTCCGTGTCAGCGAGGTAGCACCAGGAAACAGATGAAGAAAAAGCCATTCACTCACATTCACACATATATACATACATACATGTATATGCACAGTACATGCATATACCTAACAACATATACATAAATACATACATATACATACACATGCATATTCACATATATACATGTACATATTCATACTTGCTCGTCTCGATCCACTCCTGACACCACCCCGCCCCACAGGAAATAGCATCGCCACCCCCTGTGTCAGCTAGGTAACACCAGGAAATAGACAAAAAAGCCACATTCACTCACACTCAGTCTCTAACTGTCATGTGTAATGAACCGAAACCACAGCTCCCTATCCACATCCAGGCCCCACAAAACTTTCCATGGTTTACCCCAGATGTTTCACATGCCCTGGTTCAGTCCATTGATGGCAAGTCAGTTCTGTGCATGCCTTTCACCCTTCTGCATGTTCAGGCCCTTACCGCTCATAATCCCTTTCACTCCATCCTTCCACCTCCAATTTGGTCTCCCGCTTCTCCTTGTTCCCTCCACATCTGAAACATATATCCTCTTTGTCAAGCTTTCCTCACTCATTCATTCCATGTGTCCAAACAATTTCAACACACCCTCTTCTGCTCTCTCAACCACACTCTTTTTATTACCACACATCTCTCTTACCCT
>JAYMFT010126024.1:0-13141 GCA_038088735.1 Panulirus argus | reverse complement strand
GAAAAGGCCACATTTGCTCACACTCAGTCTCTAGCTGTCATGTGTAATGCACCGAAACCACAGCTCCCTATCCATATATAGGCCCCATAGACCTTTCCATGGTTTACCCCAGACATTTCACATGCCCTGGTTCAGTCCATTGACAGCATGTCAAAATATCCTTGAGAACATTCCTCCCACAGCAACTGTTCACCAACCATGGCTTTAGATGTCACAAGCATGTGCATATTATTCTGAGGCCAAAAACAAGAGATGAGAATTTATTATATAAGCAGGAAGTGTGATGCTAGTTTATGCATCACCCCTTCCTTTAATGATCATCACATACAATTTACTTAATGTGCAAATTTTTTTAACTGAAATAATTTTATGCGTGAGGCTGCAAAAATATTTTAATGTTTGAAACTGCCGACAGAATAACTATTTTTGCCTTTGAAGTTGTGATCTATCTATTTGTTCTATCTGTATCTCTGATACCTGTTCCAAGTGGAACTCCCTTGAGGGGATGGCCATTGCAATAGAGTCTCCATAATTAGTGAACTTCAGTGCCACCTCTTAGCCTTTTAGTGCCTCACTGGCAGAGGGCAACTCTAGCAAAGTGTTTGCAGAGGCTCCTATCTAATGTTGCTACTGACTACTTCTACCTAATGCTCCTGCCTAAATGTTCCTGCCAACTACTTTTATTTATTGCTCCTACCATTTTGTCAAAAGGTAGGACTAATGCATAGTGCTCACCACAGGAAAATTTAGAATTACAAAGAATAAGGTGTGTGAGTTAAGTATTGTTAAGTGTTATGTATAACAAAGAGAGACTGTATGTTTGTAGATAGAATGCCAGTAGTCCATATGTGGGTAAGGCAGAAAGAAAAGACAGCTAACTTGGTCAGAGGAGTGCAACTTGACAACCACTGAAGTGCTAGCTCACTACACAACCGTCATGAACCCTCCCAATACCGAGGTGGGTATTACTGACAATATACCTCCCTGGTCATTGGCTGCCAACCAACTACTAGCTAAAGTTGTGATCAATATTTCATATTCATAACTGAACATAAAACATCATAACTAATATTACAAGTGATGCAGTGATAAAACTATCATTCTTGTAGATAAAACTGTGGGAAATGGCAATCAAGGATAATATAATAATGATAATCATAATCAAGGTACTCAAACTGCAGATTTATAAATTATTATTTTCTTAAAATCATATTTGAAGTAGTAACACAAAAATATATTTGCAGCATGAGTTTTATATTCCTTATATGTATCTAAATTTATTCATATGTGTGTGTGTATAAGACTTATGAGAGAGAGAATGAGAGTCTGTACGTGTTTGTGCGAAACAAAGAAAGTAGGGGAAGTGAGGGTAGCGTGATTGTGTGTTTCAGGCAGAGTACTTACCTATGAGTACCTACAACAAGATTTAGGCAAAATGGCAGGGCTAGCAGAAAGCACTAAATTATATATCTAATATGTTCTCATTGTATGTTTCCCAGCAAACTGATTTGGCATTATCAAGCAAATTTAGGTAGAGCCCAAAATCAGTGCTACTGGAGAGGGGTTGTCTTCTCTTAGCATGACAGTACTAACTCCTACACTGTACAACTCACTGGTGCATCCCCATCTTGAATACTGTG
Organism: Panulirus argus; assembly: GCA_038088735.1. NCBI lineage: Eukaryota > Metazoa > Arthropoda > Malacostraca > Decapoda > Palinuridae > Panulirus > Panulirus argus. The sequence continues at coordinate 11,501 of JAYMFT010126024.1, read as the reverse complement.
TTCAGTTCTGGTCAACCTACTTGAGGAAAGACATAGACAGAGTGTAGAGAGTACAAAGGCAAGTTACCAAGATGATTCCCAGCCCAACAAACAAATCCTATGATAGCAGACTCCACAAATTCATTGTGTTTAACTTTAAGAAAAAAAAAAGGTTAATAGCTGATCTAAAGCAAGCATTCCAGATCATTAAGGGCTTCAATCTAACAGGCTCATAAGGATAAATTCATCTGATTTCATTTGTAGAAGATGGATATGAACGCTTGGGCAAATACTTTACTTCTAATGAGACAAGGAACTTCTCCCAATAGAACTGTTAACATATGGGATGATCTACCAATTAGAGTAGTTGAAACCAACACCATAGATACATTTACACTTAAACTTTATAAATATTTTGCTTCAGATCCATAACTGACATTATTTACACCTCCTTAGCAATAGAAAAAGTTCACAGGTCTTCTTTGAAAAATCTGAATGTCTTTCTGTTCCTACCACACTAATCCATGAGATTCTGTTCTCTTCCATGATTATAAACAGTCTCATTAGGACACAATAGTCTGTCACTGTTTGAATTCATTTGCATTCACATCTGTATTCCCTGTTCTGTGTTTCACATCACATTTTATGGTCTATGTCCAGTAATTCGTTTGATAGTTTTCTTTCCTTTGGTGGGTGAACTGTGACTTCTTTAGATGGTCTGCAGTCCTTTCTTGCCTCCTTAAAGTGCAATTCTTTCTCATTCTTCCCAGGACCTTTTGTGAATTCTTCTCACAGATATATGTCTGCTGCATGTCTGGAGCACCAAAGTGGTCATGTCACTTACACACTCCTCCTCTATTTTGGTACTCACCAGGGTTTCCCATTATGTCAAAGACATCTCAGTGATCACAACCTCCCATTTCATCCATTCACTATTGAAACTGAAATTCATGTGGATGACAATCATTTATTTTTTTGACACAGCAGAGAAACTATACATTTCAGTTACTGATGACAAGATGAAAGATTTAATATTTGTTTGGATAATAATCTAGATTCACTCTGGATTCTAATCCTTTCATGTAAGATAATTATCATATGGTCAGCTTATTCTTCTTTCTAATTTGCCCACATAAATAACCACCTAATGCCAAAGGCTATACTTTCTTAAAATGGCTTTCAGTAACTCTAACTTTTCAACTGGTGACTTGTAATTCTCAACAGCATCTTAATAAATCACATTGGAAAATGCTTGGCTCTGAACAATATGTTGGTAAATAAAGACTCTTTAATATATAATCTGCAAATACTCTCTACTCATACTATATCCACATCACAAATTACCTCAAATAAAGAATACTATCAAGCACTGAGTAACTGGGGCTGAGGAGGGGAAGGTGCTTTGTTGATGTGGAATAAGCTCACAGTAAAATTAAATTTACTCAAAACCAAGACATTACCCACTATCCTTTTCAAACTTTTTGCTCCAAATCCATCATTGTTCTACAATTCCATGAAAGGCATGCACAGCAATGAGCTCCATAGGATCAAAAAACTTCACCTGATTGGAATTCTGGAATGGCCAAGACAAATCTGACTCATGTTGAGGATAAGCTGTGTGGATCTTAGGTGGTGATAAAGGTGTATTTTGAAAGAAAAGGATAATTTCTTTCTCCTCTCAACCCATCCACTGCACTGGGGTGCGTGCATCCCAGCAATTTTTTTTCTGTTCAATGCACCTGCAGGTGTTTATGTTAGAAATTCTTGAGTCACATGCCTCAACCTCAAGACAAATACAGCCACAAATGCCTGTAGAGACATCCATCACTGTTATTAGCAACTACAGGCTAATTTTTTTTCATACACTGGCCAATATATGTGATGTCAAAGTAATCTGTACAAGAACTGCACCCTCACATCATGTAATAAATTGTGTACCTATGACAAATCTTACTGGATGACAGATATCAGTGATGAAAACACTTAATAATCAGTATTATTTCCTATGAAACACTTCCAAATATACCACACATCTCACTATGTATGCCTGTTGTATCTCATATACCTGGCACCAGAGCATCATTAGTTAAAGGGCACATAACACATTTAACAATGTTTCACCAGAATGAGTTGTACATCATTTTATTTAGAAAATTACATTCTAGTTGATCATATTAATATAGTTGTGGAGATATTTTTTGGGGGTATAATTAAGAAAATTCAACACAACGTGTGCACTGGATATTAGGACTGCCCCAGTGAAAGGTTTAATGAGCTATCAGTTGACAGCTGATCATATGAAGTAATTCAATTGTTACATTTCCAGTAAAAGTTAAATTTACCTTATAACGGTGCAAACCGTGACATCGAGCCAAAACAGGAAGTTGTTATAGCTTCAGACTACCCTTTTTGGACTCAAAAAAGAGAAATACCTTTGAATCTTAAGATGCAGATGATATTAACAAAACAAATCCATTGGTCCCACTTACAAAAAAAAAAATCATGCTTTTGGAGGAATTAATTCGTATTTATCCGTGGGTCCCTCCTCACAAAGAGTACAAATAAGCTGCTTGGCTGAGAACTTGCGGGACAAGACCAAATATCGACCATCACCAGTACCATGACTCGTACTCTTCAGCTTGAATCGGCGGGCAACCCTGTAATACAAATTTAAAATGAAGTTCTTCTGTTTAAAATCACAAAACTAAGTTACAACTATTCTTGTAAATGTCACGTGATAATCAAATGCTGACATTTTCCCAAAAATAAGAGGGATTCCGCCACAAATTTTCATGTACTGTACAAAATTTGTACACGCTCTGAGCATGTCAGCACCCTCTCAATCACCACTCTTTCACAACTTATAAGGTACGCTCAACAAACTTATATCCTGTAGTTCAAACACTCACCTTTGTTCCCCTTGCCTTAGTGCAACAGCACTATTATAAATGCATTCTACCAATCCTCAGGCACCTCACCATGATTCATAAATACTTGGAAAATCCTAACTAACCAATCAAAAACACAGTAGCCCCCATCTTATGAAATACAACTGCAATACATCCACTCCCGCCACCTTACCACATTTCATCTTACACAAGGCTTTCCTCATCTCTTTTATTTTCAACTGACAACTCGCCATGACTCTCTCCCTTCGCATATCTACCCTACTCAACCACCCTACATATGCCACCCTATCATCAAAAACATTCAGCAATCCTTTAAAGAACTTACTCCATCTCCTCTTCCCCTCATCTCTGCCTGTTCCCACCTGTTCACTAGTTTTTCTCACAGTATTAACCCCCTTTTAAAACATTTTTTTTTTTTCATTCTCCCTCAAGTCTGCTGAAAATCACTCACCCCAACTCTCATCTTCCTTTTTTTTTTCAGTTCCTGCACCTTTCTCTTGACCTGCCACTTCTCTTGTACATCTCCCACTCATTCGTATTCCTTCCTTGTAAGTACCACCCATACATCTCTCTTCTCTTTCCCTAGCAACTTAACTTCATCATCCTAACACTAACTACCCTTTCTTACTTGCCCATTTCCCATCTTCTGTATGCTACACACCTCTCTCACACATGCCATCACTGCTTCCCTAAATATCTCCCATTCCTCACCCACTTCTCTCGCCTTGTTTACCCTCACCTTATGCCATCTGCACTCAAATCTCTCCCGATATCTCTTTACAAAAGCCTTGTTTTCCATGCTCACATTCATCATCCTCTTCTCAACCATATCATATCTTCTGTTTCAAAAGTCTCTACAAATCTTTATCCTCACCTCCACCAAGTAATAATCAGACATCTCACCAGCTACCCCTCTTAGTGTATTCACATCCATGAGTCTCTCTTTTGCATGCTTATTAATTTGTGCATAGTCTAATATTGTCTGCTTACCATGTTTCTTACTCCTTATATACTTATGCATGTCCCTTTTTCAAACAGGGTATTCCCACTAACCAATCCTTTTTTAGTAAACAACTCCACAAGCTGTTCACCATTTCGATTCACCTAACTGAATATCCCATGCCCCCAAATTATAATCTCAACTGCTCCATTACCTACTTTTGAATTCATATCACCTATCACTAAAACCTGATCTCTCAAACTGAAATTGCTGACACACTCTCTCAGCTCCTCCCAAAACATTCCTCTCTTTTTGTTTCTCTTCTCATAGCCATGTGCATAAGCACGAATAATCACCCACCACTCATAACCCAATTTCATTTTTACCCACTTCAGCCTGGGGCTCATGCCTTTACATTCTTTCATTCCCACAACTCCTTCACCATAAGTGTTACCCCTTCCTTAACTCTTACCCTCACACTAACCCCTGACTTTACCCATAAGATATTCCTAAACCACTCTTCACCCTTACCCCTGAGCTTAGTTTCACTCAGAGTTAAAACATCCAGGTTCCTTTCCTTAACCATATACCTATCACTTCCTTCTACTCATTTTAGTTACATCCAAAAATATTTAAACAACCCAGTCTGAGCCTTCGATAAGGATGAGCACTCCTTACATGGCTTCTTCTTTTCCAACTTTTAGAAGTTAAAATACCAGGGAAGGCTTTCCAGCAAATTGAAAAATGTTTGCATCTCCACGGAAGTCTCATCCATTCTCTAGTTGTAATGTGTAATGCACCAAAATCCCAGCCCCCTATCCACTACCAGGCTCCACAGACCTTTCTGTGGCTTCCCCAACCACTTCATATGCCCTGGTTCAGTCCACTGATAGCATGTCATCCCCTGCATACCACACAGCTCCAATTCACTCTATCCTGTGCAGGCTTTACATTCTCTTGTACGTTAAAGCCCTAAGCATCCTTCCATTTCCAGTTCAGTCTTTCCCTTTTCCTTGTCCCCCTCCACTTGTGGTAGATATATCATTTTTGCCAACATCTCACTCATTCTCTCCATATGTCCAAACCATTTCAGCACACCCTCTTCAGCTCTCTCAGCCATACTTTTCTTATCACCACACCTCTCTTTTACCTTATTATTTCTTGTATGATTAACTCTCCTCAGACCACATATCCTAGAGTATTTCAATTCCAACACAGTCACCCCATTTTGTAATATTCTCACCTTGAGCCCGTGCCTTACAGCCATACATCACCATCACGACTAGTATACTTCAAAAGTGCCCATCTTTACCCTCCCAGATAGTGATCTCTCTCACCACACATTCCTCAATGCACCCAGGACATTCACTCCCTTGCCTACCCATTAATTCACTTCAGCTAATTTGTTTCTATTTGCAATCATGACCAATCCCAGTTATGTACAATGCATACCTTGTGGATGATACCTCATGAAGGATACCTTGTGAAATCTTCACAAGTTTTCACCCCCACAGTCCATGCTGGGTCCAGGCTGCAAATTTTATTCGTTCACACACAGTCCAACTAACCTGTCCCTTTGCACTGTCAAATCTAATAACACCATCTGTCTATCTGCCTAACTATCTATATCTTTGATGCATGTTCCCCTCCGGAACTCCTTCAAGGAGGTGCCCATGGCAACAGAGTCTCCATGCCTCACCCTCAACAGGCCACTGGCAGAGGGTAAGTCTAGCACAGTGTTTGCAGAGGCTCCTACCTATTTCCTACTGACTACTTCTACCTAATGCTCCTACCTACATGTTCCTGCCTACTAATTCTATCTATTGCTCCTACCATTTTGCCAAAAGGCAGGGCCAGCACAAAGCTCTCGCCACAGGAAAATCTAGAGTTACGAAGAATGAGCTTTCTGAGTTATGTGTTGTCAAGTGTTATGTGCGACAAGGAGAGATTGTATGTTTGTGGACAGAATGCCAGTAGTCCACATGTGGGTGAGGCAGAAAGACAGCTAACTGGGTCAGAGGAATGCAACTTGACAACCACAGAAGTGCTGGCTCACTATGCACCCATCACTAACCCTCCCTGCCTGTTCCCACTTTCCCATTTGCCCCCTTCACTGATGCTCCAATTTGTATTCTTGTTTTTCTTACACTATTAACCTCCTCCCAAAACATTTTCTCATTTCCCCTAAAGTCTACTGATACTCACTTACTCCAGCTTTCATTTGCCTTTTTTTCAGTCTCTGCACCTTCCCCTTGATTTCATGCTAATTAGCCAGTAACTGTTCTGAGTACACTACTGTGTGTAGCTTCCAGCCTTGTTATATTTGCTTATGAGAGGGTAGAGACCTGGCAGGTGAGGCAAAGTTTAAATTGAAGACGATGAATTTTTTGTACAGGATGATGAGGGACTCTTCTTCTCATCCAAATCTGGTGTAAGTGTGTTCTGAGGGCATTTAGTTTGTGTTGCATTTTGTGCTATTATTGGTGTGAGGAATGAATGTCATGTGTGTGTCATACATGATGCCTAGAATGGTTGGTGTTTTGTTCAGTACAAATGACTGTCCATTCAAAAAGACTGGAGGGTGTGAGCTAGATTCATGTCTGTCTGGAGTTAAAAGAGCAACTGAAGCCTTCTGTAGAGATGCAGATATTCTGTTCTAGTTAAGCCAGTGTTCCATTTATAATGTAGTGCTGTATGTTTGATGTTGCTACTGTCATGTCAGGGAGTGATGATGTATATGTAAGGTTGTCTGTACATGAATGGATCTTCATGTTGAGGTTTGCCTGAGGTAATATGAGCTCATATAAGAAAAGATCGGAAAGAGTTTTAAGAAGAACTGCTCCTTGAGGAACTCCACTCCAGAGTTCTCATGTTTTAGAGGTGGATGGCTTTGAAACTAGCCAACCATTTGTCAATTGTGTGAAGGGTAATGATGTGTCAGGGTACAGTGTCAAACATTTTGTTGATCTCTAATGCCACTAATAGCATGCAAAAGGGGATTGTGGTTGGTTGAATTTATCTAAATATATATGCTGTGCGAGTTCAGTCTTAGTGTGGCAGCAAAGTGTATGGGTGTGAAGCCATGGTGTGTGGGTGAAAGAATGTTCTACTTGATTCCCTTGTAGATCATTTTTCTCAGAGTTTGGATACACAGGAAAGAAGTGATAGGAAGAGGGAAGGTGGAAGTTTGGGAGGGTTTTAGGATTGGTTTTATTTTGGTAAGATTCCAGATGTTACGGATTTTATGTAGCATTACAATATTCATAAATGTATGTTTACAATGTCATCCTCATGTGGTTTATAATCTGACCACCAATAAAAACCTGTCCTGTAAGTGCAACAACAGTGATATGAAATAAAAACTTACAAAAGGCAACTCACTTGTGTATCTCAGCACGCTGCTCCTTTGTAAAATCAGGTGAAAAGGCAAGGTCTTCCATTCCAGAGTTTTGGGTGAAGTCACGTACAATGGCTACGATACGACTTCGGAACCGAGGGTTAGAACCACCTTTTTTCTGATTGTGACCCAATCCTCCACGACCACATACTTCAGGTGGCCTTGAGGAATAAAGGTCTGTCATTAAAATGATACAAATGAATGGTGCCTTTCTTTTACTAAAGGAATGGTTCCCTCAATTGCAGTAATGAACACATCAATGAGAGAAACAAAAAACTCTGTTTCTCAGAAAAGTTACCATGAATGTATCAAAACTATCAAAAATAACATGTGCAATTATTTCAAAAGTTTAGCTATACCCCTGAATCAGAAAACATCACTTCAGATAATTAAGAATAAGTCTTGACTGAAAGAAGCTATTTGCATTTGCCTCTCTCACCACCCCATCCATAAACAAATTAAACAACTATGGGGACATCACACTGGGAACCAACCACTCTTCTCTTTTCCTACTCATACACATGCGGATTTTCATTTCTTTTCCATTAAAACTAGAGCTCCAAGATGCAAGCAAAAGCGCTATAATGAGCCAGCACTATAAGGGGAAGCACTAACTGAGGTGTTAGTGTACAGACACCTCACAACATAAGTCATACTTGATAGAAAGGGCACTAGGGGAAGCAACAGGTTGTTGGTTTCTACCTCTTAGTATCTACTGAGAAGACTTATTATATGATCACTCAACTAACCAATTTCTTTGTTTTTTAATAACATAGGTTATACATAGTAATTACCTTAGGAAGTACTTCTGTCCTTATGCAAGAGTGTTAAAGTGGTGCAGAAGTTAAACATATGCCCTCTGTATCAAGAATGTTAGTTTTGCTTTTTCTCTTTAAAACTAAGCTACTGAGCTAGACTTAACATCTTTATATACATTAGACACATTCTTTTTGTTTTTCCTGCTTTTCTTTATATTCTTCTTACCCTCTCTAGTTTAGACCTTTCCATTTTTACCTCTTTTCTAGAAATTTTTCTCTCTCACCAGTTAAGACTACTCCATTTTTCTTTTTTGCCCCCTTTTGCTATAAGACTTGGCCTTGATGAGGGATTCTGTTTATAACTGGAGCCTTAAAAAACATTTGAATGAGTCTTGTGTTTTTCTCAGCTCATGCATTATTACTAAAATAACCATCTATTACCACGACTGCAGAGCACTTTAGATTATAAACAATGAAAATTAGCTAAAGACAGTTAATCATGAACTAATACTTCTTGAAAAGAGCTGACCTGATAGGTTCTGTAATCCCTGTCCCTTCCTTGCCAAGTCCTCCTCCTGTCCAACCCATCATCTTTAACAGTTTGCTGCCCATGGAGGTGTCTTCTATAGGTTTGTCTAAGGAAGTTCCTTGTCTTGATGATGACTGACCTGATGAATTTGTACCATCTGAAACCTCACCTACGGATACTTCTTCTTCGGATGTGTGAGCTTTCAAGACCTATGGACAATCAATTTTCAGAAGCCAAAACATAATGTTAATATCATATTCTAGTGAGCTAATTTTTTACATCATTCAATGCTTAATGCATTCTGTCCACTGAAAAATCCCGGAACACTTCAGTTTTTACATAATGCACACTCGGTCACAATCATTTATACTCACTAAATTACTCCTTCACTTTATCATTCCATTTAACATTTGATCATCTATTTTCATATAAAAACCATAGCAAACACAAAATCAGTGGATCAGCAGGTGCCACAAAATAATGCCGATACCTTAGAGAAGTGACAGCAGAATGATAAATACCACTACTTAAAGGTTATAGTTTTCCCAAGAACAATCAGGGAGAATATCTGCACTGAAGTCCAAGAAATCATCACATCCAACATTATGCTCAAACACTTTCCTAGTGAAATAAAACAAATTTGACATTATAATACATTCTTCTTGTGCACTTTGCTGATGATACAAAATATGAAAGAGTTTACATCTTGGCATGCCAGGATGATAAGAGAGACATCAGTTAAGATCTTACTACTGTCTGAGGCTTCTACAGAAGTGACAATACAGACTCTAATGCAGATCATACTATGATGAAGCAAAGCAACTTTCCTCAATGACAACGTCATCCCTTGGATCTTACCTAATTAGATGACATCATACAGTGGAAGGATTTGTGCACTAATGAGAATTATCATCAAAAATAAATCAAAATCATGCGATGATAAATAGTGTATTGCACTGCTTCCATGTGCTCTAACACATTAGCTTTCCTTTACCCTTTCACTGCTTTCTGGGTGTTGTTGGAATCCACCTGCATGTGGTTACACTGTGAAGGAAAATTTGCCTTTGGTGAGGTGGTATTATTGTCAATGAGTGAAAAGGAATACAATCTCATCGAAGAATTTCTCACTCCAAAGGAGTCCATCATCTTCCTCCTACTAACTGGAGTGCTGCTTTGAATCTGCATGAGCAATCCCATCCACTCCAGCTGACTTACCACACTTCATCTTAGGCAAGGCTTTCACCACCTCTTCTCTTTTCACCAAATCACCTCCCATGAGTCTTTCACTTTGCCCTCCACCCCTGCCCACCCAGCCCAAACACCACACATATCCCAACCTGTCATAAATTTCACTTCCCCCATATGTCCACTTCACTGATGCTCCCATTTGTTCTCTTGTTTTTGTCACACTACTAAACCCCTCCCTGAAGTTTATTGATACTTGCCTAACTTCTCATTTGCCCTCTTTTCAGTTCCTGTTCCTTCCTCTTGACCTTCCATCACTTTCTCTTGTACATTTCCCTCTCACCTGCACTCCTCTGCAATAATATCACAATAACATCCATACACCTCTCTCTCCTCTCATTTAAGGCTTAAATTTGTCATCCTACCACTCACTACACTTTCTCACATTCCAGCCTTCTAACTTTCACGACATACACTTCTCTTGCACAGGTCAACACTACTTCTCTAAATACCTTCCATTTCTCATCCATTCCTCTTGCTTCATTTAATTTCATGTTTTGCAATTCTGCCCTCAGCCTCTCCTGGTAGCTCCTCAAACAAGTTTCTTTTCCAAGCTCAGTTATTTTCATCATCCTCTTCCTATCCATACATTTTCCTTCACAAAGTAATGATCAAGCATCCCACCAGCTGCCCCTCTCAACATATTCACATCCAAGAGTCTTTCTTTTGCATGCCTATCAATTACAACATAATCCAATAAAGCCCATTTACCATCATTCCTACTCCACATGTACTTATGCATGTTCCTCTTTATAAATCAGGTATTCCCAATCACTGGTCCTTCTTCAGCACACATTTCCACAAGCTGTTCCCAATTTTGAACATCCCATGACTCCATAATACTTTTAATGCCCCATTACCCAGTTTTGCATTTTTATTTCCCATCATTAATATCCACTCTCACATCAAAACTGCTGACACACAAACTCAGCTGCTTACCTTTCCACACATTCCCACAACTCCTGCTTCAGCAGTAGTGCTACCCCTTCCTTAGCTCTCACCCTCAGTAATGCTACCCCTTCCTTAGCTCTCACCCTCAGTAATGCTACCCCTTTCTTAGCTCTCAACCTCACACTAACCCCAGACTTCACCCTGAAGACATTCCCAAACCATTCTTCCCCCTTACCTTTGAGCTTTGTTTCAGTCAAAGCTAGAACATCCAGGTTCCTTTCCTCAAACTTAATACAACTATCTCTCCTTTCTTCTCATCTTGCTTGCGTTAAAAAAAACATTCAGACACCCCAGCCTGAGTATCTGAGGAGGATGAGCACTCTCCATTCAGCTTCTCCTTCTGTTACAATTTTTAGAAATTGAAATACAAGAACGGGAGGGTTTTCAGCCCCACACTCCCATCTTAGTCATCTTCTAAGAAATGTGGGGAGTAAGTAGGAAATATTTCTTCCACACTTATGCATATGTGTATAAATATATTCATTTAAATATATTTCAGTTTCTAAAAGATGCCACAGAAATTTTTCCAAGTGCAAACTTGCCAATGGTGGAAACAGCAATCAAGTGTGAAATATTCATTCATTTTATTATACTTGATTGTTGTTTCCCACATAGAGATGTAGCACCAGGAAACAAGACAAAAAACCCATCCACTCATATACACACACAGTGTAATCCACTGAAACCACAGCTCCCTTTCCACATCCAGGCCCCATAGACCTTTCCATGGTTTACCCCAGATGCTTCACATGCCCTGGTTCAGTCCATTGACAGCACGTCGACCCTGGTATAC
>JAYMFT010126013.1:0-13142 GCA_038088735.1 Panulirus argus | reverse complement strand
TAGGTATTACTTTGGCTTTTGCTCCCGAGAGCTGGCTGCTTGTGTGCCCCCACCACTAGTTAGACCACGCAATACTCAGCAAGCTGTTGCGTCACATGATTATTGTGTGGCCATCGGCAGCTCAAGGGGGTGCCGTTTTGATAACTGCTTCTTTCCCTACATGTCGAAGCTTTGGAACTCTGTACCTTCTCATGTCTTTCTCAGTAACTATGACCTGCCTTATTTCAAGAGACTGGTTTTTCAATTTCTCAAAAATTCTTAAATACTTTGCCCGTCTTCCCCCCCCCCCCTCTCAATTCTCTCTATATTTCAGTTAGGGCCCGGCCTTGATGTGGACTTTTTTTCCGTGACTGTGGCCTTCAACATAAAAGAAATGTGTGGATGAGTCATGCTGGAAGTGGCGTGTTATGTACTGATAGAGGGACCACTGGCCAATCACAGCTGCTCTGACGTTAGCACCTCATTTCCATATTTCTTGTTCATAACCAGCCGGCACTGACGCTGTATAGTTATCTCCTCCTACAAATGCCCTGAGAGGTGTTGTGTATGTTTGATTCTTTCAAGCCAACAGCACCAGAGATAAGTTTTGTATATTTCTCTTGCCCACAGTTATATCTAAGTAGCCATTGTTCTGCCTTGCATTAATTTGTTCTATGTATTTCGCCCGCAGGTAAAGTGTAATAGGACTATTATTATCATGATTATTGTGCTTGTGTAGTGAAAGAAACTTCTTGGTTTGAAAACTTACTTGGACTGTAATAAAGTAACTTTTTTGTGCCCTAGGAATAATCATTTCTTTTTGTATTAGTTTCTTTAATGTAATAAGTTTCATTTCTGGTGTTAATTTTCCTCCTTTAACTTTAGAGTAGCGTTAACTGTGGTGTGTAGCAGTAACATACTCATGTGATACAAATACATGGAACATTAATAAGTATATAGTGGAAACTGAACATGATAAAAGTACGCAAATGATTTTACTGGATTGAGACAACGCTTTGTGAGATAATGAAGGCCCGCTTTTGTATCTAGATGATTAACAAGTGGGTTCATTTTGAAGTTCGCATGAGCGGATGAACAGGTAGTATGACCATAGGTCAACTGCTGCAACCATAATTCGAACCTCTGTGCTAGACCATGGGCTGCCTGTAAATGCATCACGGTCAGGAACATTGACCGACACTCCATGGAGTTGGTGCCAACATTACTTTGCATTCAGTTCGATTATCCTGGTCTCCCTCCCCACTTACTACATTACCCTTCAGATGAACACGGTGAATGTTACATCTAAAAGATACACCAGCCAAGGGCTCCTTGTACATTTAACTCCCCAACCCATCCTTATTTCTTCCTTGAATGGCAAATTTGAGGCCTGTAACCTTTCCCTGTGTCCCAGCTCTCTTAACTGTAATACGTACCATCTTTGTTTCCCCACTCAGGACATTTTCCACTAGCTCTTTGTGATTCAATTGCGGTTACCATACTTGAGGAGCATATTTCATTCTTGCTTTGCCCAAATGTAAGAAGTAAATAGCCTTGTGGATATTTCCTTATCGACTTTTTGTCTCCTTTTCTATTCTCCTAAAGTGGGACTTCTCTCCCATTTCCCTCTAGCACACAAATTCCCGCAGCTTACATCCTGCTCGATTATATTCAAAATGAAGCCCTCTTCCACTGCCTGCTGAGAAATGAGCATGCTGACCATGTATGTGCATTTAAAAGGTGTAAATATGCTTTATCTTAATAGCGTTTGATTAATTCACATTAGCACAATCCAGTCTGCAACGTCAAAATTTGTGATCGAACACTCATGAAATGACTGGTAAGTTTCATCTTTCTGTTGAGAATCGGTGTATTTACAGATTTAGATAACATCTAAACATTAAATCCAATTCATGACATATTGATCTCCTCGTAGAATTAGAGGCAATAGGGTTGGGGCTAGAGGTTGTGTCTTACGTGCCATAATCATCCTTTATAACTGTAAGAAATTCTGTCTACAGAAGTTCGCATAATAGATCTTCATGAATGTTGAAATATAGAATATGAAAATGATATTAGCAAAATACGTTTATCAGTGGCTGTTTTTTAATAAAGTAGCTCATAGTAAACTCAGAGAGAAAATTAACGAACGTGATAGTGTAAGCAGCGTAAATATGTGCAGAGAAATTAGGGGACTTTACATGACAGAGAAAACATCATTATGAAACATGTATTGCTGAAAAAACAAAAGAAACCCAAAGGAATTTTATAGTTATGTTAAAAGGAAGAGGGTCATTACTCAGTCAATTAGACCATTAATCAAGGAAAACCGTTACTTGGTTCAAGATAAAGAAGCCATGGCAAAAATCTTAAATGACATTTTGTGCATCTTATTTTCAATCTAAGAAACAACACGTCTCAAATCCACTTTCACTGATAGAAGAGGAGAACGTTCTGCAACATATTGATATAAAACTGAAAACTTTTTTCTTTTTGTGTTGAAGGCTCCAGTCACAGACAAAAGTCCTCATCAAGGCCAGGCCTTAATTGAAAAATAGAGAATTATGAAACAGAAAAAGAAAAGACATGGGAAAGTATCTACGAATTGTTGAGAAAGTGAAAGACCTGTCTTTTGAAATGTGCCAGGTCATAGTTACTGGGAAAGACATGAGAAGGTAGAGTTCCAAAGCTTTTACGTGTAGGGAAAGAAGCAGGTATTAAATGGCCCACTCTTGAAATGAATATAAATAAAACGGCAGGCCCTGATAAGTTTCATCCAAGGACAGTGAAAGAGGAGAAAAATGAGATAGCTAAACCCTTGACTGCTATTTTCAATAACTTATTTGCTACGGAAAAAGTTCTAGATGAACTGAAAATTACCAGTGTTACAATGATATTCAAAATAAGCAGTACGTCAATGTACGGAAATTATCTTCCAATTAGCTTAACGTCCATAGTCGTAAAGCTTATGGAAACCATTACTCGAGTCAGAGTTATAAACCATTTAAAGAACAAAAGCTTAGTAAACGATTCTGAGCATGGTTTCGACGAAATTTTAATTTTGACAAATCTGTTTGATTCCTTTCATGACATAATCAACATGTATGATGAAACAAAAATAGTTGATGCTACTTATCAAGATTTTCAAAAGGTATTTGATAAGATTCTACGTTAAAGGTTATTAGCAAAATCTAAGTGACATATTACTGCCGGGGTTGTACTTCGGTGGATAGGAAATTGGTTGATTGGCCATAGACAAAAAGTTGTGATTAATGGTCAAGCCCCAGAATGGTTAGAAGAAGTGGTGTGCTGCAAGGATTAGTCTTGAGACCGATTTCCTTTTTCATATCTATTAATTGCATTGATAATAGGCTACATTGTAAGACATCAAAAATTGCAGGTGATAATGATATGAGAATAAATCTACAAATAGGCTTGAGGTTTTGTAGCTTCAAACTGACATAGACAAATTGATGGACTAGGATCAGAGTTGCCAATTGAATTTTGATATCTGTAAGTGCAAAGTCTTACATATCGGTAGTAAAAACTAAAAAGGTTAGACAGAGTTTGAATTCTGTTGAGCTGCAAAAGGCAAATGAGGAAAAAGGCTTGGGCGTATGATCTCTGGTGAACTAAAACCAAGTAAGCAGTGCACAGAAGCAGTGAAAAGAATAAACATGATTCCTGGAGTCATAAGGAGAACTTTCGAATTTATCTTGGAAAATCATCCTTACTCTTTACATTTATTGCTTCTTCCCCATCTTGAATCTTGTGATCATTTTTGGTCACACTACTTGAAAAAAGAAATCAGTTGGAGAGACTACAGTGTCGAGCTGCTGAGATGATTCCTAGACTAAAATCGCATCCTGTGAGAGCAACAAAACTAATTGAATCTAATTAGCTTAAAAAAGAGAAGTTTAAGATGTGATCTACTTTTGAGTATTTAAGATAATCTAAGGATTATATTACCTTAATCCAACAAACTACTTAAGACTAGAGTCTTATGATTTCATTCGTTTTATCTCGAATAAGGCGAATTACTTTTTATTCATCAAGCTTAACATATGAAATAGTTTACTATTAAGAGTGGCTGAAAGCAGCATTATACATACATTTACGAATAGACTTGATAAATTTTTCGGTTCAAGTTCTCGATTTATATCATTTGCGCCTCCAAATACAGTTTGCAGGCCTCCTCTTTAAAGTATATCTACGTCTTCCGACTTTAAACATAGTAATCTGTCAGTTTCTGATATCCTCCAGTATTACTAATATCTATGAGAGACCTCGTGGTCTGTTGTTTTCTTAATTTCTTTGTATTCCTTTGTATTTTGTATTTATGTCCCATATATGTTGACCTGTAAACTGACGCCACTGACAAGAAATATACTTAGGTCAAGAGTTTGAAGAGATAATATTCTGTTTTGTGTAATCATCGATCCTTATCTATTGCACTTTTGGACTGCAAGAAATGCATGATGAATTCTTGCTCTACTGAGATGATGTAAATACTTATTAAAATACGATGTATCCCAGAAATCTGTTTTTAATACAGTCGTAGAAAAAATCATGGAAAACCTACATAACCGCTGGAATAACAATTTAGGGTGTGGAGGCACCTCGTTTTCCAGTGCATCAGTAAGATTTCTTCGCTGATACATACACGACATGGAGGAAGCCTTAAATTGCGCCAAGTGTTGAAGCCAGACACATGACGGGTGTTTACACAAGGTTCCGTGACGAAGTCTAGGAAGAAACCAAGATCAGTTTTGGCTCCTTGCTTTATAATCATTATGGCGATGGTTGGTGTCATGTAGAAAATGTGGCAATGGCACAAGAATTGTGACATATTAAGGGTATAAAGAAAACGGATAGCAGTAAACCCAATGGCATGTAACGATGCTACTTGCTGAAAGATTTTAAGATCATTATATAAATCTTCCTAGCTTATGATAGCCAAACGGCAAAATATAATCATCAAATTTCTTCTTAAATAGATAATTTATTTTGACACTTGTAGCTCTTAATTACAGTAATCAGTTACCCTGTTGTACAGAGATATTCCTTTGCATCGCTGTGAAAACTCGAATTTCTACATGATTCCTTCACAACAAGTTCCATGTCAGCCTTGATGTCTTTTTTCTTGTCTTGTTTCTTCTTCCTACATCTTTCACATTTTTGTTTTGTGTCATTCTGTTTATTTTCTGATTACGTTTCATAATGTAAGGCTGAGAGTTGCTATAAGTTAATTCATAAGATGAAAAGAGGAAATACTCCTGTAGGTCACTTGAGCTAAGAAAACGCCACAAGCTCAGAACACGTGGTAAGCGCCTACCTGAATGTAAAGGAATGCGGTCAGTGGTCATCAGATCGAAGTGAAGGGCCCTACTAGGTCAGGTTGCATACGAAGTTTAATTTTTCACTCATGGAATTTATCTATTCATCTGTCCCTGGGAATAGGGAAGAAAGAATATTGTCCACGTATCTCTTGCGTGTAGTAGAAAGCTACTGATAGGGACGGAAGCGGAAGACTGGAAACCCTCCACTCTAGTATTATTTTCCAAAAAAAGAAAGAGGGGGGATGGAACCAAGAGAGATTTTTCTTTTATTTTTTTCTCTAAGGCTCAGACATCTGTTCTGGACGCTACTTGATCACGCGGGAAATAGCAAACATGTGAGAAAGAAAAAAAGAATTAACATTATATTTTTCTGCATATTTTCTTTGAGTACTAGAAAGTTATCCCATTTATTTCAGTTCTATTTTCATATGACACACGGGGTGGACAAGTTGACTATACCAACTGATAAAATTCATGCCTTAACCCACAAGGTAGAAGTTCTACTGGAGTTCATAGAAATTAGCATGATCAATGTGACGGGAAGTGAGCTGCTGACGTTAGAAAGCAGCGCTGTGGTGCTGAAACACCACAGACTAATCCTTCCTCTCCCAGGCAGATAAGTCGAGCGTTCAAGGTTGTTAGGGGAGACGTTGAGCCTCTCAAAACTTATGTAGCTAGTAAATACGCAAAATCGTTTGGTACTGGTCATCACTAACAAACGGTGTTTGAAGCAGGCTGTAAAGCTTGTAAATCTGGCTATTTCAAGAGATGTGAAAAAAAGAATACAGATTTTACTCGCAAGAATATTGATTATTTTTGCATTGCTTTCGGCAAGCAAAGTTAGAATGACCTTGTCACAGGAAATGATGTGGACGTAGCTTGAAAAAAAATTCAGTATGACGTGGAAAGTTGTGAAAGAAACGTATGTGCTAATGTACAACTGACGATTATTTTACAGAAATAAATTAATTTGTTAGAGCAATGAAATAAAGAAATGCCCATTTTGAGTGAATCTAAAACATAAGAAACCCACAGAGAATGATAGCCAACATGCTGGAATAGTTGTGTTGATTTGCGTTGAAATCAAAAGGAAATTCATACGGTAGAGTGAACGTCATTAAGAAGCTTTTATTGCTGAAACTAACTAAATTAACCATAAAAAGTTTATAACGATGTTACAAGTTTGAAAATTGTTGACTTGTCAATTAGTCCATTAATTATACGAAATGTGGTGTCTTGGTTCAAGACAATGAAGCCATGACAGTGAGTCAATAATTTTCTTTTTTTTGTGTGTGTGTATCTACCGATTGAAGACTCGGCTAGTACTCCGGATCCAGTTCAACTGCAAGGAGAGGAAATCGTGGTACTACATATTGACGCATACAATGAAGGAAACGATCCTTGAGATAGTTATGCCGTTGACTAGTACAGGGGAGGTTCAAGAGCAGTGGAAACCTGGTAATAAGGCACTGATATTCGAAAAGATTATAAGTCCCTACCCAGTTATAATTATCAGATTACCTTAACTCAGTTAATAGACTTATGCTAATCATCATACGAAGAAAGGCTGAAAAATATTTCAGGGATCACCATTAAATAAACGATTTTCAGTATACTTTCTCTTGACAAACCTGCTTGAGTTCGTTTATGATACATGTAGAATCAACACGTTTGATGAAAAGTTGCTGTCAAATACTTAGGTTTTCAGAAAGCGTTAGGTAAGTTCTGCATCAAAGATTACAAGCAAAAATTGAGTCACATGGTATAGTTTGGTTTGTAATTTTTTGGTTAGAATGTGGGGTGACAAGGAGCGGTGATTAATGATCACGCCCCAGAATGGTTAGGAATCAAAATATGCAAGCAATAAGTGATCAAGCTGAATGTATGAATCGGCAACAGAAAATGGACGACTACATCTTGAACATGGCAAGAAAAACTATGGGTTGGGCTCACATGTGGGGATTGAATTTGAATATCAATAAGGGCAAAGTTTTACACATCAGCATTAGAATCGAGAATGCAAGCTACATCATGAATTCTGTTGAACTAGTGAAGGCAGATTAGGAAAAAAAAAGAAAAACAGGTGCAGTAATAGCTGAAGAAATTAAGCAAATCAAGTGGCAAAAAACGCCAATAGAATTCTATGATTCATCAGTAGGATGTCAGATTTTGTGTCTAAGAAACGAATCTTCACTCTTTACATTTCAGTGGTGCGTCCCTGCCTTGAATATTGTGTTCAGTTTTGGTCATCTTGCTTGAAAAGAAGCAAAACGAATGCAGAGATGACAGCGGCGAATCACCAAGGTGATTCGCTGACTGAAAAACAAATTTTATGGCACCTGGCTAGGTGACAAATTTTAGCTTAGGAAAGAATGCGTTAAGAGACGATATAATATAGGTATTCAAACTTAACGAAAGATACTGACAATATTGATCTGAGAAGGTATCAAAGACTAGATTTGTCTGTTTTCAGGAGTAGTAGTGGATACAGACTCATGCCCAAATATCTAATTTCAAAAGAGTCAAAGTACTTTTCCTGGAAGAAGATTGTTAACAAGGGAATGATTTACCAGTTATAGTTGTGAGCAGCACTTTAAATACGTTTATGAAGAGCCCTGGCATATAGTGCGTTTCAGGTCCAGGGCTAACATCATTAAGTCTCCTTTCCTATATATTGATTGTACATGCGTCTATTTTAAATTCATCTGTATGTTTGTGTGCTTGTACTACACTAGTGTCCGAGTTTTGACGTCTTTCACTGTCACAACACCCTCGAAAAGACCCAATTGTCTGTTGCTCTTTGAATTTCTTCCTTCTTTCCTAAGGCATCGCTAGCTGTTTGCAGTTACAGGATCCCTTTGAAAATCGAACATAGTTTCTATATCAATGTTATTGTTTTTGTTCGGTATCATAAAACCCTCTGATAAGTCACCATATATACCACCACTGTTGTACAGAGAAAAGCTTGAATTTTCTCAGTTTATCTCAAATGCTTTGCTTCTTACTCCTCGTATCAGCCTCACTGTCCATTCCTTGACTTCGAGAATTGATAACGTAGACACGGAAATTGTGCGGTACACATAAGTTATGCTCTTACCAGCGAGATTTGAAACGTTGGTGTGGTTTCTGATGTTCTGCAATGAAAGTTTCTCGCAAAATATCAGGAAGCTTTCTTAAACGGTTAGCAATCTTTCATTAGAATCCAGAAGTCTTCACAATCTCTATTTTATACTTGCTCATCGTTTTTGACGTCAGCGAAATAGCGCAGGAGCAGATGATGAAAGGCCTAATTCGCTCACATCTATCCTCTAGCTGTTATGTGTGATGCACCGATACGACAGCTCCCTCTCCACAACCAGGTCCAACAGACCTTTCTGCGGTTTTTTCCGACTGCTTCATATGTCCTTTGACAGCACGTTGCCACGTAAATACCATATCGCTCCAATTCACTCCATCCCATGCATGCCTTTCACCCTCCTGTATGTTCACGTTCCGAGAAATCAAAACATTTTTCACTCCTAGAGTATTTTGTACGGGTTAGTAGTGGTTGCAAAGTACAGATGTGCTTGTTGATGGATCCTATATGCACTTTTTCTCTAACTGAGCATTCCCTTGGACCTTTAGAAGAGATATATCAGGTCTCTCCTATCTCTGTTCTTCTGTCTCATTTCTGCAGTTCTGTCCCATCCCTCTGCGTTCCCGTAACTTAACAAAGAAAAAATTGAGGTAACTTGTAAGACAGGTTCTGTCGCTATGGAAAACAAGGCGACCATTCATTCTTGGATCGTATCCCAAACGAGTTAATATTATCTTCCTAAGTATTGCGGTAATGTTAATTGGATGGTGATTCACTGCAAATCTATTTTACTTTCCCTTTAGTATACAAATTAATTTTGACAGCTTCTATCTGAAAACATACTCTCGTCTCATTTCTTTTTTTATTTACGTTGGAGAAAGTCTACATCAAGGCAAGACCTTAACTGAAATATCGAGAAGTTAATGAAAGGAGAAAAGACAAGGAAAGATATTTACGAATTTTGGAAAAGGTGAAAAGTTTGTCTTTTGAAATATGTTAGGTCATAGTTATTTGGAGACATAAGAGGGCATAGAGTTCTAAGGCTGCGAAGCGTAGGGAAAAAAGAAAGTTATGTAAACGGCTCGCCCTTCAGTTGCCAAAAGTCACACAGTAATCATGTGAGGCAGCAGCTTGCCGAGTAATGCGTAGTCTAGCTAGTGGTAGGTTTACTGAATACCTTCAACAAAGAAAGGTCATCTCACTACTTACTGTATTCTTCACACTCCGAGGCAACAGTTCATCCTGGCCTGTTGATCAGATCTGAAGAAAGATTTCGAGCTTTCCTTTCAATGTATTTCTTCATTCCTACGAAAAATCTGTGGTCTTCTATTTATCATTTTGTTTTTACTGTGAACACCGGAAAAAGACTTTATTTTCTGCTGATGCTTAATTACCTTTGCTATTCTTAAGTGAGCACCCTGTTCTCATCTCTTATTGGTCCTATAGAGTCCTCCACATACCTTTTTGCTCAGTATACTTTCACAAACGTTAATCTGTGGTTCTTGTTATAACGCGAATTTGAATTATAAACAATAAACTATTCTCATCCCGTGTAAGTTTTAAGAAAACTATCATGGAAAATTAGCGAAGATATTGAGAATCCTTACTTAATTAGGCCTAAAATCGATCTTGCTGAACAAGGACGGCCTAGGAGAGGACACTATAGCATAAAAGATCGTTTCTTTCTTGCCCGTTGGCCGTGTCCCGCGCTCGTGAGGAAGCACGAAGAACGAACTGAAAAGGCTTCTCTTGCTCGCATCAATTCTCAAGCCGTCGTGTGTAATGCACCGAAACTACATGAAGAACGATATATACTATAACACTATTCATAGGTTTGTATGAGATACTGCAGAGCTTGTGAGATTCTCACGAGATGTTATATCCAAGGAAACTACATAGATATGATTAACACTTTGTTTAGTTTCAGGCTTAGCAGGAATTTTCAAATGAGTAAAAAACCCTCCATTCATTGTCCAAAACAACACTTGCGTCAACACTCAAAGACATATTTTATAAATGCAACACTTGACACTGAAACCCGCCAAACTATTTCCATAACTCATCGTATGCATTACCATCCATCCCGCTCCCCCTTTAGCTTCACCCAAGTGAATAATTTTGTTAAGACCTCAGATTACCTCAGCGTCAGGTACCCATGTGCCCGGTTACTTCTGTGTGGGGAGCTTAATGAAATTGAGACAACACACCTGCAGGAACAGTTGCAATTAGCACGAGTTATAGACTCTTCCTCACTTGATCACAACACTCATACACACAATATGGCAATCAGTGTTACCCAACGGTTACAGTATACATAATTTAGTTACCCCACAGCGAACCAACACTGGGGCTGAATATGTCACTTTCATCAGTACCATTTTCTTTATTCCTGGACTGAAGAGGATAAAGGTATCAATTTTATGGAACAATCATGTCAGACTACCATTGCATAGATTGTACCCAGCGGACGTGCCTTGGATCACACCCCGCAGGAGGGGACTATTACAACAGCGAAAGTGGCTTTCTGTTGCAGCAAACTAACTTTTGTGAGACCTTCTTTAGAAAAGTAATTCGAAAAATATGCTTTGCAAAGAAATATCATCATTCTATCTAACTGTAGCATCTAACACAGATTACCATCAGCCAGCGAAAAAGTGAATCTGCAGGAGATGAGCTGTCTGAACAAGCAGACGCCCTGCTATATGGTGAAATAGTTCAGGTGTCTACAGTGATTCATAACTATCTGCCAGAAGCTACTCTCATACTTGCCTTCCAGCCCTTCCTCACATACTCAGCAGCCCCTGAGTCCGTGCACGAATTTCGGCCACGAAACCTAAGGTAAAACTTTCCATTATTATTACCTGTGAAACTTTACTAGGAATTCTCCCCTGTACTAGTCAGCTCTCCTCTTCCATCATCAACGCCTCTCTCTAGCAATCATTCCATTACGAAAGTCAACAACCTCACAACCTCTCAGCAACATAAGATCCACTGTCATCATCCCGATCCCAAACTTGTTCTGTGTGAGTCATGAGTTTAGCCGAGTTCAACCGAGTTGACAGAGACGTTTTCAATCTCATTTACAAAGCACTTTGGAAATGTGAAGGCTTCTTCTATCACCTACTGCCTCGTCAGCTTCCTGAGTTTATCGGAAGCAATCTAAAGGCACGAAAGACCTCCGCAGCTTCCACCTTTACTGATTTCATCAAACCTTTCAGTATACTGACCGAAAACATAATCAGCAACCCTGGACTACAATAATGTCTCTTTTGATTGCTTACAGACTTTCTCTGTAATGTCGGCAGGCCCTAAAATTTGGCCATTGTTTCTACTTATTCTATAAATCACGGGTGCACCTGCTTTTCCTCTCATTCGTTGAACGATTCCCTGAAATGCTGAAGAGACAAGTAGTATAACTGTGTGTAGAGTATAATTTCAGATGGTGGGACGCATATCAGGATATGGGCGTGGAGACTGATAAATTGTTTTTTGTCGAGGTCTTTCAGTATGAATATATTTTTGTCAGTTTGATGTTTGCTGCAGGATGTAATGATTTATAAGCACAGGTGGAAGAAGTGAGAGACAGAAGAAAGCTTTATTTCTGCGTAAAGGTTTATGGCTAAATATGAAGAGGTTTTAGTGGGAGGAGACTCATAACTGTGGGTCTGGTGGGAAAGGATTTATATTTTGCTTAGTGGGAAGGGATTTTATACTGAGGTTTGGGTGGTAGGGGACTTATACTATGAATTGGCTGGGATGGGAGATATACTATATCTTAGTTATGTTTTCTTATGTTGAAGGCTCCAGTCAGGGACAAAAGTCCACATCAAGGCCGGGCCCAAATTGAAATATAGAGAGAAATAAGAAACGGAAAAAGAAAAGACAGGGAGAGTATTTACGGATTTTAAAGAAAGTGAAAAACCTGTCTTTTGAAATGAGCCAGATCATAGTTATGAGAAGGTAGAGAGTTCCAAAGCTTTGAGGTGTAGGGAAACAAAGAGTTATCAAAACGGCACACTCTTGTGTTGCCAATGGCCACACAATAATTGTATGACGCAGCTGCTTGCAGAGTATTGCGTGGTCTAGCTAGTGGTGGGAGCATAAAAGCAGCCAGCTCTCGGGAGCAAAAGCCATAGTGATACCCACAGAAGAGGGAAAGTGAGCCAACATTGCGGCGTAAGGCAAGGGGGTCAAGTTTGCAAGATAGCGTGGGAGACTTTATAAGTCGGACCGCTTTCGACTCAACTCTCTCAAGTAAGGAAACAGAGCTAGAACCACCCCAAATGTGAGAGCAGTACTATATGAAAGAACGAATCAATCCATGCATAAACGGAGCAACTTTTCATTAGAGAAGTGACGATATCTAAACAGGACACTCATCTTATTAGAGACAGACTGAGCTATTTCCATAAAGTGAGATTTCCAAGAAAGAGTGGATGTTACAGTAATGCCAATTATGTTCATTTAGTCAAGAAGTGGAATTACAGAACCGTCAAAGAAGATACGAGAGTTGTGTGGAGTTTTCGATAGAGAGATTGGTTGAAATTGGGTCTTGGAGGCATTAAACTTAACTAGATTTCATGTACCCCACTGAGATATCCTGTCCAAGTCTGAGTTTATCGTGGAAGCTGTGTCAAGGCGAGACTCAGATCGAGTGAAAGAAGAGGGAGTAGAACTGAAAGATGTGGATGAATGCAGTGTTGAGTCATCAGCGTATGAGTGCATTGGGTTACTTGTGGAAGAGAGAA